>JAGGCT020001115.1:0-63000 GCA_017654935.2 Phymorhynchus buccinoides
TCTAACTTTTAAATCAGGGATCACAAATCCAGCTCCTGCATATGATTCTAAAACTGAGCCATCTGTGTAAATCTTAAAGATGATAATCATGCGGATATGTATTTTCGAGGTGTTCTTTAGCTTCTGATATTAAATTGATATTATCTTCTTTTTTTCTTGAATGAGTGCATGTGTGTGAGTGTCTATGTGTGTGTTCTTACTGTTGCACTTTGATGGTTCCCATGATCTCGTAGGCATATTCACATGTGTGTGAGCGTCTATGTGTGTGTTCTTACTGTTGCACTTTGATGGTTCCCATGATCTCGTAGGCATATTCACATGTGTGTGAGCGTCTATGTGTGTGTTCTTACTGTTGCACTTTGATGGTTCCCATGATCTCGTAGGCATATTCACACAGGGGGTCCATCTTCAGAGCAGAGTCGATGATCTTCACCGCTTTGTCCGTGTCCGATTTCCACTGCAGCATCAACAGCCTGCGGGTTCAAGCACAACAAAAATAGTGAGCTGTATGTCATAATACCCACATTTCACTACATGAAAATAACGGAATAATCTTTCACTTATCTCCACAATATGTCAGCAAAATTGTCAGCATTTTGAGCCAATTTGTTGAACCACAGACAGACAGAAAGACAGACGACAGCAAAAAAACTATAACGACCTTGGAGGGGAAAAGGAAAATAAACCACAAGAAGCTAACAGCACTGTCTTTTCAGAGTAAAGTAGAATAAACCACTTCTCATGTTAGGAGGAACCGCCACTCTTAACATACAGCATCCAATTATCTCCCTTCCCTTGCCACCCTTTAAGAACAGAATCCAGAGGAAATTCAAACAGCGCATGGAAAAAGAATGGAAAGAATAATAATTTTAAAAAACTAAAATAAAACAGGGAAAATGTGTAGAATTTATAATTATACCTACCTAACATAAAGAATGTCCAGTGCAAAGTTATATTTTGCATATCATGATATAATACACCAAGAATCCTACAGATCCTTGCATGTACACACAGAAAAGAGTTGGAATGTGATTTGCTTTTACTGGTCCTTAGACATTCAATATTAGGGGTTGGGGGCCCTTTTTTAACCTGCAAAAATTAGTTCCAAAAACAAAACAAAATAAAGGTGTAAAGTAAACATGCATTTAAAAATAATAACATTCAAATCTGGCTTTATACTTAACTTTTCATTTTCCTATGCTTCTGATCAAAATCATGCTGGGAAACTTAGCTGTATTCAACAGACTATAACACAGTGTTGTTGTTTTTCCATACTCCTATGCTTCTGATCAAAATCATGCTGGGAAACTTAGCTGTATTCAACAGACTATAACACAGTGTTGTTGTTTTTCCATACTCCTATGCTTCTGATCAAAATCATGCTGGGAAACTTAGCTGTATTCAACAGACTATAACACAGTGTTGTTGTTTTTCCATACTCCTATGCTTCTGATCAAAATCATGCTGGGAAACTTAGCTGTATTCAACAGACTATAACACAGTGTTGTTGTTTTTCCATACTCCTATGCTTCTGATCAAAATCATGCTGAGAAACTTAGCACAATGTGGGGTGGGGGGTTTTCAAACTGAGACCACTGCAGCACTATAGTATGACTAATAAGATAGTATGAAACTATTAAAACAAAATTAGAATTTTAAGTAAAGTTTGGGTGGTGTGCTTATATTACAGTTAATGAAATATTGTGTTTTCTCTGTCACATACAATGCATGCACCTGAATGGCCATGGATGAAATATATATAGGGCAGTAACATGACAGCATTGGCTTGTCTTTGACATGCACCTGAATGGCCATGGATGAAATATATATAGGGCAGTAACATGACAGCATTGGCTTGTCTTTGACATGCACCTGAATGGCCATGGATGAAATATATATAGGGCAGTAACATGACAGCATTGGCTTGTCTTTGACATGCACCTGAATGGCCATGGATGAAATATATATAGGGCAGTAACATGACAGCATTGGCTTGTGTCTTTGACATGCACCTGAATGGCCATGGATGAAATATATATAGGGCAGTAACATGACAGCATTGGCTTGTCTTTGACATGCACCTGAATGGCCATGGATGAAATATATATAGGGCAGTAACATGACAGCATTGGCTTGTGTCTTTGACATGCACCTGAATGGCCATGGATGAAATATATATAGGGCAGTAACATGACAGCATTGGCTTGTGTCTTTGACATGCACCTGAATGGCCATGGATGAAATATATATAGGGCAGTAACATGACAGCATTGGCTTGTCTTTGACATGCACCTGAATGGCCATGGATGAAATATATATAGGGCAGTAACATGACAGCATTGGCTTGTGTCTTTGACATGCACCTGAATGGCCATGGATGAAATATATATAGGGCAGTAACATGACAGCATTGGCTTGTGTCTTTGACATGCACCTGAATGGCCATGGATGAAATATATATAGGGCAGTAACATGACAGCATTGGCTTGTGTCTTTGACAAGATGCCTACAAGCCTTTTTCCTTCTGTTCTAAATGGCAGTGCATTAGATCATTTAGTGTGACCTCCAGTTTTTAAACCTCTTTGTACTTCGTTCCAAGTCAATCAAGCATTTTCAGGGGAATCCAATTTTTATACCATGTGAAGAATACTAATTTCTTTGCAATGCTGACACTTTTTAATTTTCTGTTCCAGATACACAAAAAGAGAGAAGAAAAATCCTGTAACTGTTATGGGGTAAAACAGTGACACGCACACACACACTGACCCTCTATGTACTATGGTATTGGCGTTGTCTGGTTCAAGTTCCAAAGCTTTCACAAACTGTTTGTCTGCCTCTTCGAACTGTCCCAGATCACACAGCGACTGAAAAAAAAAAGTTATTACAATTAACCCCTTCACTGCTAGAGAAAAAAAGAGGGATTATCTTCTTTTAATTATACCTGGTCTCTTTTCTGTCTGTTGAAGCCACGAAAACTCTTATTTCTGCCTTTATTCTTTCCCGCATTGACTATTGCAACTCCCTTCTCTGTGGCTGTCCTCAGTATCTCCTGCAACATGTTCACAAACTGCAAAACAGTGCAGCACGCCTCACCCTCAAGATTCCACGTTCTGATCATATAACACCTCATCTTCGTAACTTGCACTGGCTTCCAGTAGAGGCTAGAATCAAGTATAAAATAGCTGTTCACTCTTCTGGTCCTGTCTATCTCTCCGAACTAGTAACTGCTCGCTCCCTACATTCTTCTTCTGACTGCTGCACACTCAAGGTTCCTTGGGTCCACATGAAATCTATTGGTGAATGATCCTTCTACTATTTAGCACCTCATATATGTAATTCCCTCCCACAACATGTCCACTCATCTGACTCTATCTCCGCCTTTCGCTCTGCCCTTAAAACTCACTTGTTTCGGACATATGATTGATTATTGTTTGTGTGTGAGGTGTGTCCGTTTCATTGCAGAAATCAATTTTGTTTTACAATTCTTTTATATTTCGGAAGTTGTATGTAGAATGTCTACGTCTTGTAAACTTTAAACGCTTGTAAATGAGGTAGAAGGGTATCTTTGCTCTTGCAAAATTTGTCTATTATAATTAGTCATGTAATTGGTATGTCAATGGCAATATGATTTTATTTGCAGTATTGTATCTAAGCTTGATTGATGTGGTCTATGTTTCTTCTTAGAATTCTCATATTGTAACTATTTTACTCTTGTATAATTGTAAGTGTATGTGTGTGTGCGTGCGTGTATGTGTGTGTATGTGCGCATGCGTGCGTTCATGTGTGTGTGTGTTTGTGTATGTGTGTGAGTGTGTGTGTGGGGTGAGTGGTGGTGATGGTAACGGTGTGTGTGTGTGTGTGTGTGTGTGTGTGTGTGTGTGTGTGTGTGTGTGTGTGTGTGTGTGTGTGTGCGTGTGTGCGTGCGTGCGTGCGTGCGTGTGTGTGTGTGTGTGTATGTATGTGCGTGTATGTGTGGGTGGGGTGTGTATGTGTATGCCTATTTGCATATGCGTGAGCGATTATTTCGTTTTGTTGTTGAATTTGTTGCTTTTTAATTTTTGTTGTTGTTAAGCGCATAGAGCTCCACATGGTGGAGGAATGCGCCATATAAATGATTCACTATTATTATTATTATTATGTGTGTGTGCCTGTGTGCCTGTATGCGTGCATGCGTGTGTGCATGTGTGCGCGCGCACGTGTGTGTGTGTGTGAGGAAGAGAACATTGCGTGCAATCATCGTGCCAATTTTACTTTCCAATGATTCATTATTTGTTTGCCCCTTTCTTGTTATCAATGCAAAGCGCACTGAGCTCATGAGAGAAAGGGCACTATATAAATTCCCATTATTATTATTATTAAAATGGTCTAGAGATACATCTTGGAGGAGTTCAAAGAACATTATTTGAAAGATTTTTTTAAGAAAAAAAAGGCAGGAGAATGGGGCAAAAAGTGAGAATTTTTTTTTAGAAAATGATAATAGTAAGAAAAGGTCAAAATGTGGTATGCGCGTGTGTGGTGTATGTGTGCGCGCGCATTTGTGTTGTGTGTGTGTGTGT
Organism: Phymorhynchus buccinoides; assembly: GCA_017654935.2. Classification (NCBI taxonomy): domain Eukaryota; kingdom Metazoa; phylum Mollusca; class Gastropoda; order Neogastropoda; family Raphitomidae; genus Phymorhynchus; species Phymorhynchus buccinoides. Next base: position 4,557 of record JAGGCT020001115.1, read on the forward strand.
ATGTGTTATTTGTGTCTATGTTGTCGTGAATATATCAGAGCTGCCTACCCCTAAAATGCCTGTCAGTAGTTTTAACTCAGAAATAGTTCAATTTCAGTAGTTTTGAGAGGTTTTTCAGTAGTCATGTTGCGCGGCGCGAAATCACTTCATATGCAAAGCATGACCATAACATTTCGCTTTGCATGCATTAAGAAACTGAATATGAAGCTTGCTGTATTTTGTTATGACCCAATGCTTGTGTGCTATTGTGTGTATCACTGTGTCTGTGTCTCTTTGTGTCACTGTGTGCATGTCATTCATTGCATGTGTGTGTGTCACTGTGTGTGTGTGTCTGTCTCTGTGTTCTCCTTCTTCCGGTTAAGTGCCCACAATCAACAATTTGATTTTTATGGCACTATTTCTGTCAGGTCCGAAGTCAGAGAAACAAGAATAAAATAGAAAATATTATATTTAAAGTATGCATCAGTATGAATGCATTGTTAATTTATTTTTATTCAAAAAATGTGACTATCAGTAGTAGTATCACACACCTGAGTGAGTGGGAGAGAAAAAACCCAAAGGGGGGGGGGGGGGGATAGGGAGATCAAAGAGAAAGAGAAACACAGAGGGAAGGTAGGAAGGGGGCATAACAAGAAATGATATTTGATCTATAGGAGAGACAGTCATGAATATGAAAATAATACAACAGTAACAAACAAATGGGAGAATGGGAAAACATCTGGCCTACTTTAGTTTCACTTCGAGTTCGAAATCGAATACCTCCGTGTGTCTGGCCGAACACTGTGGCCGTGCGAGTCATCGACACTTAGGCCTAAATGTCGTCTCTGCCCGAGTCAAAATTTGACACCCAGCTCGGTTTCATTGTTTGTAGCGAAGAAATGTTTTTCGGTGCAGCTAGCTAACGCTGATTGCGATGCGTATTGTTTGATTCAACATGCCGCTGTCAATCATCGAGAATTCGAGTCCCCCGTAGCCCGTCGGCCCCCAACTTGAGAAATCACATCAGCACACAGTGCAAGCGATCTCGCGTTCTGCCTATCCACACTACAGAAAACTTTCTGTGTATTGTGCACAGTATGCTTGAAAAAATATTGATTCACTTCTTCTTCTATCTTTCTTGATATCACTTCGCAAACTGAATAACTGTCTTCAGTTATTCAGAAAGCCTTCAGTTGGGTAACTGAAGGCTTTCTCTCACCGCCATTTTGGTCATGCTAATGTCGGACGGCGCATGCGCGAGAGCCCTACTTGCCACGCGCCTATACGAACCTCAGACGAACCTATACACAGGCAAGCGGGCCTCAAACAAACCGTGCTAGAAAACGTACTTTGCAGTAACAGAAAATCGTAGAATTTGGTTATCAACCGTAGTTCCGTAGTTTATAGCCAAATTCCGTAGCAACTACGGAAAATCTGTAGGTCTGATATATACTTTTATTTCATGCTTGCGAATTGTGTGACAATGCATACTTGTATTAGGCTTATTAAAAGTAGTAGTAGTAGTAGTAGTAGTAGTAGTAGTAGTAGTATTCACAGCAGCTGTTGTTGCTGATTGTTATATGCATACACCAGTATTGTTTTGTTTGCTCATGTTATTGGATTTTTGGTTCATGTTTCTATTCCATTTCTGTGTAAAGCGCCCTGTAGCTTACATAGTACGATGGGTGCTATATAAAATGTCCTCATTATTATTATTATTATTAAAATAAATAATAGATTAGAGGAAGTTGCTAGCACAGAAGGTGGGGGAACTACTTGCACTGAAAGATCCCTGATATCCCCACGGAGACTGGTGGAAGGAAGGCATGGAGAGATGAGGTATGGAGACACGAGGCACGCACCCACTGCCTCAATAATAATAACAACAGACCCTTCCAAACAACATGTAGGCATCCACCCACTGCCCCAATAATAATAATCATAACAAACCCTTCCAAACAACATGTAGGCTTCCACCCACTGCCCCAATAATAATAATCATAACAGACCCTTCCAAACAACATGTAGGCATCCACCCACTGCCCCAATAATAATAATCATAACAAACCCTTCCAAACAACATGTAGGCTTCCACCCACTGCCCCAATAATAATAATCATAACAAACCCTTCCAAACAACATGTAGGCATCCACCCACTGCCCCAATAATAATAATCATAACAAACCCTTCCAAACAACATGTAGGCATCCACCCACTGCCCCAATAATAATAATCATAACAAACCCTTCCAAACAACATGTAGGCTTCCACCCACTGCCACAATAATAATAATCATAACAGACCCTTCCAAACAACATGTAGGCACCCACCCACTGCCCCAATAATAATAATAATCATAACAGACCCTTCCAAACAACATGTAGGCACCCACCCACTGCCCCAATAATAATAATCATAACAGACCCTTCCAAACAACATGTAGGCTTCAGAACACTTGGGAAGGCCGCTTCAAACACATTTTTTGACCTATTCAGCAATAATAATAAAAACTTAACAAAATAATAATAATAATAATAATCTTCTTCTGGTGGTTGCTTCCTGACGACCCAACATAGATTTGCTCCTCTTGAACAACTGCCTTAGGATTCCGCGACCTGACAAACCAGGGTGTGGCTGTGATTGGGACTCGGAAAGAATGAGCGGCTGTGGGAACAACGCCACTGTATGGCCAAGAAGATAGGACAGCAACAACAAAAAAAAACATAATATTATGTGCATAATTAATAATAATAATAATTATAAGATATAAAACAAAACACAAAACAAGCAGCTTTCTGTTGTAATTTGTGAATGTTTGGCTTTAACCCTTTCACCGCCAAAGTCTCATTTTAGCACCACAGTGATTTAACACCTATGTCACTAAAAGGCATCAAATTGGGTCTATTATCCAAAGACCCTATTGTCTTTGTTTTGGGAAGTAGGGATAGACCTTACTTTATATGTCACAGAAGAATCCCCAATACTGCAGATAGATATTGTTCTCTACCCAGGTAAATTTAATGGGAATTTTTGGCTGAAATATGGGTGGCGGTGAAAGGGTTAAAATGAAGAGTTTGTGTCAGTCAGCCAACAATCCAGTCCAGAAGAAGACATAGAAAGAAAGGAATGATGAGACACAATCGATGATATTGAACACACATTTACAAAAATAGAAATGACGTATGTAGTGCAATAATCCTATAATAATAATCCTAACAGACCTGTCCGTACAACATGTAGGCGTCAGAACACTTGGGGAAGTCCCTGATGGACGCTTCAAAGGATTTGCGCGCCTGCTCCCTGAACATCATACTCTGCAGCATCATGGCCAGCCGGTGCTCTGTCAACAAGACAGCAACAGGCATCAGAATAGTCTGAAGTCCAATCCTCTGAAAACTGCAGTAAAAGGGCAACCAAGGTTCTAGACTGTAGGGGGGCAACACTGACATCAGTTCCCAACATGACCAAAAAGGCTTCATACAGTGATAAATCACTTTTAAATGCTATTTAACACACAGGTTAACACTCAATAAAAAGGCAAAGCCTTTGACAAGAGAAGCCAATTCTCTGTCCAAAATTCTTAATCCTCTGACAATTCTGATGCCTGAGCAATGCACAGTGTTCATTCTGATCAATTCAACATCAACATCATGGCCAGCCGGTGCTCTGTCAACAAGACAGCAATGCACAGTGTTCATTCTGATCAATTCAACATCATGACCAGCCGGTGCTCTGTCAACAAGACAGCAATGCAGTGTTCATTCTGATCAATTCAACATCATGGCCAGCCGGTGCTCTGTCAACAAGACAGCAATTAGGCCGTGAGCCAGAAAACTAAACCCTCCCCCCCCCCCCCCCCTGGGGAATTTTGCAGACATATTTTTTTAGATAGCCCTATCCCCAAAATATTCAGAACCACTTGTCTGCAACTTGTAATCCTCTGATTTTTGCTATGATGCCGTCTTAAAATAACGCATTATCAAAACGCAATGCCGCAACGGTAGAAACAAGATGACCCTACTTTTTCATCTAAACTTTCAAGTCTGTCATGTTTTTGGAACATCTATATGCTCAATACATTGTTAGCATTGTATTCATGCTAATTTATTTTGTTTTGTTGTTATTATAAACTGAAAATAATATAAAATCATGGGGAAAAACGTCACGAACGTAGCCATGCAAAGTTTATAACTTTTTCCATAGATAATTTTAGAATTTAGCAATATTAGGGCGTGACTGTGAGCATAACGCTTTGCCACCACTTAGGGCTACATTGGGTATGGCAGACACACACACACACACGTGCCGGGGCTATGCATAAGAGTCAATGTACTGTTGAGATGAGGGCTCAGCGATCTTTCGTATCACACAACTCTGTCATCTTCTTCATCAGTAAAGTATTCATCAACATTGTCCACGTCAGACTCAGGTTCTGAGCCAGGCTCCTCTTCTGCCTGCTTAGGATCCTCATGGGTGTCCGGCTCTTCAACAAGGATCTCCGCCAGCTCTTGTGGCATGAAATAACCGCCCGTCCACTTCAAATCCAGCTTTCCATCAACGAGCTCCCAACCATTTCCTTCTGGCTTTGGAATGCTTGTAGTTGGGTTGTCTGCTGAGAGCCAGCTCTTGTGGCATGAAATAACCGCCCGTCCACTTCAGATCCAGCTTTCCATCAACGAGCTCCCAACCATTTCCTTCTGGCTTTGGAATTCTTGAAGTTGGGTTGTCTGCTGAGAGCCAGATGAGTGTCTGATCATTCACTCTCTTCAGAGGCATCCTGAGTGAATCCCTGCAAGGTGGCAGAAGGCTCATATCAATGCCTTCATAGCTATTCAGCCAGGCAGCAGATGTAGGATTGAAGCGTTGTGCGAACTTCTGATGGCGCAGCTCATTGATATTCTTGTGCGTGGGTGATCCATACAGATAGCAGGTGAAGTGCTCCAGCTTCTCAAAGAGGAACTCTGGGACATATTCTTCAGATCCAAGATGGAAAAAAGCATCGAGAAAGTCTGGATGCCTTTGTAGGAGTTTCAGTGCTAATACCTTCCCTTTTCTCACGAATGCACTCGTGGTGTCGCAGCCTGTATACGCATGTAGAGCTGGGAGGGCACAGCAGAATTCATGTCCAATGTCCTTAACAATGGCATTCACATCAAAGAAGTTTTGTCTCTGTACCCTGTATCAAAGAGTGATTTCTGCTCCATGTTCAACACAACAGTTGTTTGAAAATTTCAAGAGCAACACAAACACATCAGTATCAGGTGATCTCATGCAGATTGTAGCATCATTTGCACAGTTGGCAGAAACATGAAGACAGTAGTATATGATCTTGACATCAGCCTCTTCATGTGTTGAGCAGAGTTCTTCCAACTCCTCTGCTAGCGTCTTCTCCCCATTGATGCTCTCCAGGCGTGTACATGTCTGTTCACAGACGAAGAGAACATCTTCCTTGAAGCTTGGAAGCATATTTATCCTTCCTCCATTCTTGGAGAAGAAATCTTATGAGAGCTACCTTATTCTCATCGTTTGCCATGAACCCCTTCCAGTCTCTAGGGACTTTCGTTGCAGGCCCTTTGATTAAGAGCACGGTTGATTTCCCCCTTCTTCTTCTCTCCAGACTTTTGATAGACTCTGGGAAGTAAGAATCTGTCACAAAATCAACACGAGGCGCCTTGGGAAGCTGTGCAAAGACGTTTTCTGCAAGTTCTCCAAATGTTGGTGGCAGAGTCACTTGTGCTTGGAGCAGAGCGTTTCCATCCATGATGTAGGTGTTGGTTGCCGGCACAGGTCTATCAGCTAGGTAGGACCCAGCTTCTAAGTGGTGCATTGGTTTTGACTTGTCAGTTTTGGTAGGCGTTCCATCAGCTGTGGCAAGGACCCAAGGAACTGGGCCAAGTGGGAACTGAAGTGCCTTTTCCAGACTCAAGTTGTGCTTGACTGCCAAGAGAACTAGCTGTGAGAACACATTTCGTTCTGCAGTGATCTGTCTTGTCTTTGCCTTGCCAGTCACGGTCACCTTCCTTGCTGTCTTCGCAAATGTTTTTAGGTTCAGTTTCTTGATGGAATCATTGAAATGAAAGCCACAGATTTGTTTATCAGTCTGTCCTGAACAAATGCTCTGTACGCTTCCTCTCCTTTCTGCTTAGCACTGAGAAGGTCTTTAGCAACGTCTTCCGGGGCTGGCACTCCTGAAGATAAGCAATAGAGCTCATCCTTGTTCTCCACATCAAAGGGATTCAAATAGTTTTTCACAGCTTGGATGACCTTTGCTGTGTAATGGTCACTTTCGATAATCTGTGATGGTCGAAGGTCTTTTTGAGCTGCAGATTCCTGATTGTCCATATCAGCCAACAACAGAGTTGCCTGATAGAAGAGTCCTCAAGGAACAAAATAGCAGAATGGAAAGCCACTGTTGTTTTGAATACTATTCAGCAGCCCATAAAACAGAGTTTCAACAACATTTTAGCTGACATTGCAGTACTGAACATTTCATCGTACACATTCAAAGAGAGTGAGTGTTACGTTGTGAGTGCACCACAGCTAAGAAGCCAAATAAAACAATTACATGGCAGAATGGAATGCTACTGTTGTTTTGACCACAAAATACCCCATAAAGCACAATTGGAACAAGATTTTTAGCTGAAATGGGTGGATTTTGGTGTGCCGACTATTGCGACGTATGCGTTTTGGGGGTACGCTACTTTGTGAGTGCACCACAACTAAAAACAGACATTTACAAATTGCAGACAAGTGGATATGAATACTTTAGGGATATGGCTATGCAAAAAACAGTCTGCAAAATTCCCCGGGGGGGGGGGGGGGGGGGGGGGGGGGGGTATAGGAGCGCCTACAGCCTAAATGCACAGTGTTCACTCTGATCACTCCTAGGGAAAGCACCACCCATTCCCTGTGCAGTTTCCCTCCTCCTAGGGAAAGCACCACCCATTCCCTGTGCAGTTTAACTCCTCCTAGGGAAAGCACCACCCATTCCCTGTGCAGTTTCCCTCCTCCTAGGGAAAGCACCACCCATTCCCTGTGCAGTTTCCCTCCTCCTAGGGAAAGCACCACCCATTCCCTGTGCAGTTTAACTCCTCCTAGGGAAAGCACCACCCATTCCCTGTGCAGTTTAACTCCTCCTAGGGAAAGCACCACCCATTCCCTGTGCAGTTTCCCTCCTCCTAGGGAAAGCACCACCCATTCCCTGTGCAGTTTCCCTCCTCCTAGGGAAAGCACCACCCATTCCCTGTGCAGTTTCCCTCCTCCTAGGGAAAGCACCACCCATTCCCTGTGCAGTTTCCCTCCTCCTAGGGAAAGCACCACCCATTCCCTGTGCAGTTTAACTCCTCCTAGGGAAAGCACCACCCATTCCCCGTGCAGTTTAACTCCTCCTAGGGAAAGCACCACCCATTCCCTGTGCAGTTTCCCTCCTCCTAGGGAAAGCACCACCCATTCCCTGTGCAGTTTAACTCCTCCTAGGGAAAGCACCACCCATTCCCTGTGCAGTTTAACTCCTCCTAGGGAAAGCACCACCCATTCCCCGTGCAGTTTAACTCCTCCTAGGGAAAGCACCACCCATTCCCTGTGCAGTTTAACTCCTCCTAGGGAAAGCACCACCCATTCCCTGTGCAGTTTCCCTCCTCCTAGGGAAAGCACCACCCATTCCCTGTGCAGTTTCCCTCCTCCTAGGGAAAGCACCACCCATTCCCTGTGCAGTTTAACTCCTCCTAGGGAAAGCACCACCCATTCCCTGTGCAGTTTCCCTCCTCCTAGGGAAAGCACCACCCATTCCCTGTGCAGTTTCCCTCCTCCTAGGGAAAGCACCACCCATTCCCCGTGCAGTTTAACTCCTCCTAGGGAAAGCACCACCCATTCCCCGTGCAGTTTAACTCCTCCTAGGGAAAGCACCACCCATTCCCTGTGCAGTTTAACTCCTCCTAGGGAAAGCACCACCCATTCCCCGTGCAGTTTAACTCCTCCTAGGGAAAGCACCACCCATTCCCCGTGCAGTTTAACTCCTCCTAGGGAAAGCACCACCCATTCCCTGTGCAGTTTAACTCCTCCTAGGGAAAGCACCACCCATTCCCCGTGCAGTTTAACTCCTCCTAGGGAAAGCACCACCCATTCCCTGTGCAGTTTAACTCCTCCTAGGGAAAGCACCACCCATTCCCCGTGCAGTTTAACTCCTCCTAGGGAAAGCACCACCCATTCCCCGTGCAGTTTAACTCCTCCTAGGGAAAGCACCACCCATTCCCTGTGCAGTTTCCCTCCTCCTAGGGAAAGCACCACCCATTCCCTGTGCAGTTTAACTCCTCCTAGGGAAAGCACCACCCATTCCCTGTGCAGTTTCCCTCCTCCTAGGGAAAGCACCACCCATTCCCTGTTCAGTTTCCCTCCTCCTAGGGAAAGCACCACCCATTCCCTGTGCAGTTTCCCTCCTCCTAGGGAAAGCACCACCCATTCCCTGTTCAGTTTCCCTTCTCCTCAGATTTGGTCAGTAAAGGTAGACTTTCAAACAAGTCTGTGCGATTTCCTACCTCCTACATACAAAAAGCCTTTGCAAGTTAATATAAGTTATAAAAAAAATATAGTGGTAATGGGTGTAGGTTTGTTAAGATGAGGAAAAGGAGGAAAATAGGAGGAAGAAACAGGAGGAGGAGGTGAAGGAACAGAAGGATAACTTACCAGCGAAAGCATTCTGTACATAAAGTGGAAGGACTTCTGGAAATTTCTACTGCAAAGAAACTCTACAGAGAGCCGGACAACAGAGGGTCTTCAGTCTAGTGTTTCGACCCTGAACGCCATGTACTATTATCATATGTATTATTAACCCCTTCCCTGCCTCTACTACGTGGTGTGATGTCATTGATGATGTCATAACTTTTGATGTCATAGTCCTGGAATGATGGTTTTTGGCTTAGACAAGTCAGGAAATATATCTCTATACCATTTTCTCATATCGAGTCTCTTTAAATCTTCAAATAAGAAAATCGATAATTTCTGTTTTCCTCTGGCAGTGAAGGGGTTAATAACGATCATTATTAATAATATAATCACTAGGAGTTACCTGCGAATGCTTTCTGTACGTAGGAGGTGGGGAATCGCGGGGACAGTATGATGCTTTTCTGGAAGTCAGCGATGGCATCCTCTAGCTTCTCCATCAGAAGTTGTTGCTGCTCAATCCATACAACAAAAACCTTGGTCAAACATTCAGTTGATACAGTTGAAAACAATAAAATAAAGAGGCCAACAGAAGTCAAAAATACAGAAAAATGTTACTCATTCAACACTGACTGACTGCTTCCTTTCACAACCGTTCAACACGAGAGTATGCGATAGCGTACATCGTGTTTAAACATTCACACTTCACAACTCAGCTAACCCATGCGAACAAAACTGGTACAAAAGTATTCCTCTACGGTCCCTTAATAGCTTTCAACCAATGTATTGACTGCTAGTCTATTTTAAGTAAGGCAATGAATGAAAACGAGTCACTACCCCTCTCTTTGTTTTCTTTGTCATGCTTTTTTGCAAAATGTCATTAATCAGCAAGTAATAAAAATCTTATTTCTTCTTCTTTGCAGATGACAACCACCATCATCCTTTTGATGGTTCTGTTGTGTGTAATAACTGGGGACTTCGGTCAAGTAGTAAAATATACTTCATACAGAGAAAATTTCTTAGCTGCCAATGATCGGCTTTGAATGGCTGGGGGAAGGATGGGACAGAATGGAAGTAGGGTTGGGGAACACTGGAAGGGTGAAGGAAGATGAGCCGAGCAGGGTCAAAGGGGGGTATGGAAATTGGGGTGGGGTGGAGGAGGGGAGGGGTGCTGTTTATATCCGGGACTTGAAGCTCTCCACCAATGCCGATGTTACTGCCTCAGCTGGGAGGGAGCTCCACTCAGATATGGTCTGTGGAAAAAAAAGGTTTTGCAAGAGGGAAGAAGGTATGTTGACTTTCTCGTTTGTCTTGTTTGCTGGTAGAGGGATGGGCTGCATGGGGGGGTGTTGATAGTGACGTCACCGTGGTGGAACTTAAAGTCGCCAGTCTGGATGTGCGCCTTCTGTTGGCGAGTGGGGTCCACTGCAGCTGGGAGTATATGTCCTCTATGCTGGATGTCTGGCGGTGCCTGTTTACCACCCAGCGGGCAGCACGTCGCTGAACCTTTTCTATCCAGCTGACCTCTTTGGCAGTGTAGGGGTCCCATACAGGGGAGGCATACTCCAGTGTGGGCCTGACCAGCGATTTGTACACCTTCTCCTTGATATGAACTGATCCCACCTTCAGATTTCTTCGGAGGAAGCCAAGTGTCTTGCTGGCTTTGCTGGTCGTGTTTGAGATATGAGTGTCCCATCTGAGGTCGTGGGAGATGGTGACACCCAGGTACTTTGCCTCCTCTACTTGACTCAGGTTTTGACCGTGGCGGTAGTAGTTCTCTTTCAGGGGACTTCTCTTCCTGGTAACGTGGAGAGTCTGACATTTGTCTGGATGGAATGACATCATCCACTTCTTTTCCCAGGATGTCAGCTTGTCAAGATTTTGTTGGAGATTCTCGTGGTCTTTGGGAGAATCAACAGTCCTATGACATAATGTGTCATCTGCGAAGAGACAGGAGATCAAGGAAAGATCCCTGGGCAGATCGTTTATATAAAACAAAAACAGGGCCGGGCCAAGCACAGACCCTTGGGGGACACCTGACTCCACAGGGATAGCCTCAGATGTTGCACCTTCTACCACCACTCTTTGTTGTCTGCCTGACAAGTTTTTAATCCACTTGTTGATGGAGCCCTTGATCCCTTGTGGATGAGGAGAGTATGGGAGCAGAGCTTCATTGTTTTCAAACTTCATGGGTCATATGACCCATGGCTACAGAAAATGATGGGTCAATTTCCAAAATAACGGGCCACTAATGTGTCACTGCAATATTACATGTAAATTTTATTGCAAACTTCAGACCCCTGGGTGCACAAAACGAGTGGTCAAATCAACTTCAATACGGGTCAATGACCCGGGCCCGCCGACAATCTGAAGCTCTGTGGAAGACTTTGTCAAACGCCTTTTCTGAAGCTCTGTGGAAGACTTTGTCAAACGCCTTTTCAAAGTCCATTATCAGGACATGTCTGTTTTCCCTTCTCCATATTGCCTGTGAGCTCATCCACCTGGCCCAGCAGTTGACTTTCACAGGATCTACCCCTCCGGAAACCATGCTGCTCCTCACTCAGAATGTTGTTGTCCTCAGCAAATCCCATTATGGTGCTGACCACGATATGTTCCAGGATTTTACACGGGACACTGGTGAGGGAGATGGGGCGGTAGTTGGCCTGTTTGCAGCGCTCGCCCTTCTTAAGGGTGCAGGCATAGTTGAAAAAGTACCAAAATATGTTTTGAAAAGTTAGTAATAAAAGATGTGTTTATTCTGTAGAGTAAACATTGTTGCATCACACTGTAAAAGGATTTTTATAATAAAGGAGTAATGTAGTTTTCTTGAAAGTCGGTGTTAAAGGGGGGATAAGTGAGCAAAAAAAGACAAAATGACGCTCTGAAGTTCACAAACCAATGGTGCTTTTTTCACTATTACCCAAACAAATTAGCATCAAAGGAAGATTGAAAGGGCTGAAGAAGAAAAAAACTCCATGTATATAAGCAAGGAACATTAGCATCAAAGGAAGATTGAAAGGGCTAAAGAAGAAGAAACTCCACGTATATAAGCAAGGAACATTAGCATCAAAGGAAGATTGAAAGGGCTGAAGAAGAAGAAAACTCCATGTATATAAGCAAGGAACATTAGCATCAAAGGAAGATTGAAAGGGCTGAAGAAGAAAAAACTCCATGTATATAAGCAAGGAACATTAGCATCAAAGGAAGATTGAAAGGGCTGAAGAAGAAGAAACTCCATATATAAGCAAGGAACATTAGCATCAAAGGAAGATTGAAAGGGCTGAAGAAGAAGAAACTCCACGTATATAAGCAAGGAACATTAGCATCAAAGGAAGATTGAAAGGGCTGAAGAAGAAGAAGAAAACTCCACGTATATAAGCAAGGAACATTAGCATCAAAGGAAGATTGAAAGGGCTGAAGAAGAAGAAACTCCACGTATATAAGCAAGGAACATTAGCATCAAAGGAAGATTGAAAGGGCTGAAGAAGAAGAAACTTATATAAGCAAGGAACATTAGCATCAAAGGAAGATTGAAAGGGCTGAAGAAGAAGAAACTCCATGTATATAAGCAAGGAACATTAGCATCAAAGGAAGATTGAAAGGGCTGAAGAAGAAAAAACTCCACGTATATAAGCAAGGAACATTAGCATCAAAGGAAGATTGAAAGGGCTGAAGAAGAAGAAACTCCACGTATATAAGCAAGGAACATTAGCATCAAAGGAAGATTGAAAGGGCTGAAGAAGAAGAAACTCGTATATAAGCAAGGAACATTAGCATCAAAGGAAGATTGAAAGGGCTGAAGAAGAAGAAAACTCCATTGAAAGGGCTGAAGAAGAAGAAACTCCACGCATATAAGCAAGGAACATTAGCATCAAAGGAAGATTGAAAGGGCTGAAGAAGAAGAAACTCCACGCATATAAGCAAGGAACATTAGCATCAAAGGAAGATTGAAAGGGCTGAAGAAGAAGAAACTCCACGTATATAAGCAAGGAACATTAGCATCAAAGGAAGATTGAAAGGGCTGAAGAAGAAGAAACTCCACGTATATAAGCAAGGAACATTAGCATCAAAGGAAGATTGAAAGGGCTGAAGAAGAAGAAACTCCACGTATATAAGCAAGGAACATTAGCATCAAAGGAAGATTGAAAGGGCTGAAGAAGAAGAAACTCCACGTATATAAGCAAGGAACATTAGCATCAAAGGAAGATTGAAAGGGCTGAAGAAGAAGAAACTCCACGTATATAAGCAAGGAACATTAGCATCAAAGGAAGATTGAAAGGGCTGAAGAAGAAAAAACTCCACGTATATAAGCAAGGAACATTAGCATCAAAGGAAGATTGAAAGGGCTGTAGAAGAAGAAACTCCATGTATATAAGCAAGGAACATTAGCATCAAAGGAAGATTGAAAGGGCTGAAGAAGAAGAAACTCCACGTATATAAGCAAGGAACATTAGCATCAAAGGAAGATTGAAAGGGCTGAAGAAGAAGAAACTCCACGTATATAAGCAAGGAACATTAGCATCAAAGGAAGATTGAAAGGGCTGAAGAAGAAGAAAACTCCATGTATATAAGCAAGGAACATTAGCATCAAAGGAAGATTGAAAGGGCTGAAGAAGAGCAAGGAACATTAGCATCAAAGGAAGATTGAAAGGGCTGAAGAAGAAGACTCCATGTATATAAGCAAGGAACATTAGCATCAAAGGAAGATTGAAAGGGCTGAAGAAGAAAAAACTCCATAAGCAAGGTATATAAGCAAGGAACATTAGCATCAAAGGAAGATTGAAAGGGCTGTAGAAAAAAACTCCATGTATATAAGCAAGGAACATTAGCATCAAAGGAAGATTGAAAGGGCTGAAGAAGAAGAAAACTCCACGTATATAAGCAAGAAACATTAGCATCAAAGGAAGATTGAAAGGGCTGAAGAAGAAAAAAACTCCATGCAAGGAACATGAGGCATATGTATGTGGATATGTATTAGCAGATCAGTACACTTCACAGTATTAGAGGTTGAAACTGAGTAGATTATCCTTGATTTTCAATGTCCGACGTTTGTGAATTTGTATGGTTTCTGCTCGTTTTGCAACCATAACTTCTACAAATATGGACACATTTTTATAATATTTGGCACGCTTGTTCACAATGAAAAGATTTACCTTTTGTCATATCAAAATTTTAAAAGATTTTGAAGTTATTGCACCAGAAATTATGAAAAATAATGAGAAAAATAGTGAACATTACCGATAACACATTAAAATTAAAAAAGAACCAGAAGTTATAAACTGATATGACAAAAGCTATTTTTATTTATTTGAATATTATAATAAAAAAACTGATATGACAAAAGCTTCTTTTTATTTATTTGAATATTATTGTAACTTTTCAGATCTAGCATGCAAAAACACATGCAAAAAATGAATGATGTTTAATTATTCAATTTTAAAGAAATATCAAAAATAAGTTTTTGCTGATACAAATTAGTATTGTTTCTATAACGCTGCATGCTTTTTAATATATTCCTGCCAAATTTGAAGTCTGTGACTGAAGAATTACATGATATAAAAATAAGAAAAAACTGTTCTGGTTTTAACTATGCCTGCCCCCTTAAATGCTGATGTAATGTTTGCCAGTCTCCAGTCGCTTGGAACAATGCCTGTGTTGACTGATGACTGGTAGAACAGCGTGACAGCTGGTGAGATCTCTTCAGCCAGGGCTTTGAGAATCATGGGGCTTTTTCCATCTGGTCCTGGGGCTTTGCTGGGATCTAGGCCTTTCAACAGTTTTTTTACTCCTGCCTCTGAGATGTTGATGGAGTTTAGAACTTTAACAGATGTTAGATTTCATTATTATAAATAATACCACAAATTTTCAAAACTGAACCCATTAACCCTCTTTTTCCTGATGCTCTGTGCTCTGTCACTTCTGAAATCCTAAGCCAAGGGACGTCACTCTGTACGAAAGGTGGGGTAGCGTCAGAAGAAAAAAACAACTAAGCAGATTTGCTGTTTTTTGTTTTAAAAGTGTTGCCGAGATGTCTATCTGATTTCCAAAAGGAATTTCAAGATGTTATGGGGGTGCATGGCTCCACCAAAAAAATCTAAATGCCAAAGTGTAGTTGCAAAACTGCATTCACAGTCATTCACTGCCTACTTTTGCAGACTGGTGAAGCCTAAGATGATTGAAATGGAAATGTAAGTAAAAATCATTCACTTACCCTTTCACTTCACGATCTTATAAGTCCTATCTTTCACAGAAAAGGGAATTTTCATCACCGTCATCACTCAGTGGATGCAATAACGATTCGTCATCCATGTTGCAAAAGTCGGAAAAATGCCGATGTCAGTAACACGACTTCAAAAATTCGCATTGATCGACCAAAACCTCTCTCTCTGCCGAAACTGGTCAAATCACCCTCCTAACCCGTCACTTTAGGATCTCATAAGTCCTATCTTTCACAAAAATATGAATATTCATCGCTGTCCTCGTTCAATGGATGCCATAACTGTTCGCTATCCATATTCGAAAAATTGTGAACATGCAGAGGCCGGTCACTAAGTTTCAAAAATTCATATCTTTCAAACGAATTGACCTAGCAGCCATATTAGACGGATTGGCGGAAGTGTAATCTATTACAAAAGCAAGGCTGAAGCGCTCACATGACTGCCATGTGATAGAAACAAAATGAAAGCACCCATACTAGCAACGTGGAATCTGTATGCTCCCGAGCGTTCTAGGAATTTCCTATCCGTATTTTTGCCGAACGTTCCTGAATGTTCGCCGTGGAAGAGGGTTAAGCATTCTTTTAAAAATAATTTTTATGTAATGATGCAAACCTGCCAAGTGTTGAACGGTTGTGTGAGGCATGCATACTCTCGTGTAGAGAGAGGGTTTTTTGGGGGGGGTTTCTGTCCCATCTTCTGGGCTGTACAGTGGCGTTGCTCCCACGCCGCTCGTTCCGAATCCCAATTCCCGGGTTTGTTCAAGTCGCAGAAACCGAGACCAGCAGTCCAAGGGGAGCGAATCTATGTTAGGCCGTCAGGTGGCAACCAACCGAGGAGACACTGCACTTCTGCTGAGTCACTTCGGTGGAGTTCAGTGGAGCCTGTTCAGGACACCACCTACTAAGCCCCCTACTGACGACACTATTCTCTTAGTCACGGAGCCAGCGTGAGTGAGGTCCTCCTCCGAGGGCGCCACCATGACCGTCCACCGACAGCTCCCCAGAACACACTGATCCCCATGACTTTGACCCGAACGCACCAAGGCATAGACTGGATTGGAAACCGAAACTGAGGTCACCATGAGAGCAGGGCATGCAAAGCCACAGAATTTGAGACATTTTTTAATTTTATGATTGATGGAAAATGAGGCCGATGATAACAATGATGATGATGCTATGGTGTTCCGTATCGGTCTGAGACTGCATGGCAGGGCTGTATTCTACGCTTCCTTTCATAATGATATCCCGGCGTTAACCAGGCCCGAGAACTACAGACACCTGCAGTGTTGGTTTTGCAATTAGAGCAACACTCTCAGAAACGCATCCGTTAAGCGGATGAAACTCGACTGTGTGGCTTCAGTCTTCCCATTGAGCCCATAGCCACTCACTCTGGGTAGGAGTCGGTCCAGGACCGAAAAAAACCTCGCCTCTGATGGGATTCGAACCCAAGACCTCCCAGCCAGTAGTCCGCGACGCTAACCACTACACCACGGCAGCTGGTCGTGTAGAGTGAGTTAATGATTGCTTGTATCTTCTCCATCAACACTTTATGCTGGTTGAACAGAGCAAGAAAAAGTTGGTTTGAAATTTCAATCGATAGATATTGACAAAAAGTACAGGTGACTTTTTCTAATAAAGAATTAAGAAATAATTTTTTTAAATTAGCGATAGAGATCAATGCAAGAAAAAGTTTATTGGAAAATTCACTTAATATATAAAAAAAGTACATAATAAAATCTAGCCTGTTCCCTTCAGTTCAAGGTATGCAAATGAGGGGCCACACCCACCGACCCTTTCGCTTCATTGTCATGCTTTTTTGCCCAAAAACATCACAATTCGCTATAAAAAAATAATGCTTAAAAAATTCTGCAAGCAGTTAGTTCTCTACACTGTAAATATTGCTTCAAAATTTCAAAGATGTACCCTTTTGTATTATTTAATTTTTCTTTCCGGCAACCTATACAAAACCGACAAGTGTAGAGCATGTACAAGGAGAGGCAATCTGGTAGCTTAGAGTTAGTAGTATTGTGTTGACTGCTGATCTCACCTGCCCCCTATGGTGGTAAATGTCAGAATTCTGGGGGTCCAAGATCTCCGCTTTCTCAAAACACTCCATGGCAGATTTATGGTCGTCTCTCTGCATCAGCAAGCTGCCCATCTTGATCAGTGCGTTGGCCGACACCTAGATAAAGATAAATTATCGTTGTTTAATGTTATCAACATCATCATCATCATCTTTCCCAAAACACTCCAAGGCAGCTTTCAGGTCGCCTTTTGCATCAGCAGGATGCCCATCTTGTGTGTAAAGATAAATTATCGTTGTTCAATGTTATCATTATCATCCTTAGCGTCGTCATCATCACCATTGTCATCTTTCCTAAGACACTCCAAGGCAGCTTTCAGGTCGTCTTTTTGCATCAGCAGGCTGCTCATCTTGATCACAGCATTGGCTGATTCCTATGACATATATTGTAGTTATTACCAGCATCATTGTCATCGTCGTCCTCATTTTCATCTTTCACTGAAAAAGCAGCTTTCTGGTCGTCTCTCTGCATCAGTAGACTGCCCATGTTGATCAGCGTGTTGGCTGACACCTACATAGACAGATATTGAGGTTATTATCAGCATCAGTGTTCATTCTGATGCACACATGTGATCAGTGTGTTGGCTGACACCTATATTGACAGATATTGAGGTTATTATCAGCATCAGTGTTCATTCTGATGCACACATGTGATCAGTGTGTTGGCTGACACCTATATTGACAGATATTGAGGTTATTATCAGCATCAGTGTTCATTCTGATGCACACATCTCTGAAGATCACAATCGCCATCTCATGCACTGGGTTTCAGACCAGTGCATCGTTAATTGTAGAACATTTTACTTGACCCAGTTTTTGAAAAATTATAAAGAGAGGGCCCATAAAATGACCTGCTAAAAATCTAAACATCTGTTGTGCACACATTCAGAGAATAAAAAATATAAAAGTTAAAAACCCTCAAAAACTCTCATGGCCCTCACTCGTGTTAGACAGTTGCACAGATCCTGAGCCCCATCATTTGACCCTAGCGAGATAACTCTCTCAGGACGCATGAGCCATTATCGGGCACATGGCCTGCACAACCGATTAGGATGAATGAGCCTGATCAGGACCATGAGTTTTCAAGAGGTTTTGATTTCTGGCGCGTAATCACCTTTCAAGAGTCACATCATAGTCCATTTTTTATTTGCTTTGATCTTTCTTCTTTTGAAATCAACCAATCATTGCAGACTTTACTTTGCAGTTTTTTGCTTTGCGGTACGTGTCAAAGTTCGGAATGTGAAATTTTCCTTCATTCTTTGTGCAAGCCGTTTCCATCAATGGGAGACAAATGACAAAGGTATGGAATCTGATATTTTATGATTGATTCATGCATGGTGCTCGAAATATTCTCTGAAAATATTGATCCGTTACTTACATAATTGTTTTCCAACATAATCCTAAAGCAGTGTAATAATAATAATAAACGGATATTTATATAGCGCTTTTTATCGAGCACAAAGCGCTTTACAATCAGTATTGAAACACTCACACACGCACAAGACACACACGCAAAACACACACACGCACGTGGTGCACGCACGAGCGTGAACGCGTTCTTGCACACAGACATACACACACATACCCACACACATTTAATAAAACACACAGAAAACACATTCTCACTGAAACGCACACAAACTTACTCAAGCATACACTTGTACAAACACGCGCACACGCACGCACACACATACACACACAAGCGCACTCACATACACAAAGCACTCACGTGTACTCACACTCACAGACACATACTCACACACACTCCTCCCCCCCCCCCCCCTCTAGCGAACACAATCTCTCCTGCGCCCGTATACACTCATACACATGCAAGCAGATATACCCACACAGAACACACACAACACACTCACACACACACACCTGCTTGGAAGCGCGGCCGTGGGCGCACGCACACTCACGCTCACAAATTACATACATACACGCACACAAATTACATACATACCAACATACGGACATACATCGCACAATCACACACACACACACACACACACACACACACACACACACACACACACACACACACACACACACACACGTGCACATGGAGATGGGGGTGTTATTGGAAAGACTGCCAGATGGGTTTTCAGGTTTGTTTTGAACGATGCTAAAGATTGACTGTCTGACAGCAGAAGGCAATGAATTCCAGAGTTTGACTGCTGATGATGTAAAAGCTCTACCGCCGTGCCTATCACGTTTAAATTTTTGTATTCGAAAGATCCTATTGTCATTTGCTGAGCGGAGAGATCGAGATGGAACGTAAATTTCAAGAAGCTCAGAGAGGTATTGCGGTGCTGTAAGTGGAGGCAACCGGCCAATGAGCGAGTTGAACCTTTACACTGACATTAGCAGGTGCGCAATCATTTATCAAGAGCTTCTCAAAGCTGGCAAAGCCCATCTGTACCTGACTACCATACAATTATAACAAGATTCACACACACACACCCTATCCTCCACACTAACCCCCTCCCTCTCACCCATTCCCCATCCACTTAGAAGTGGATGTACAGTGTACCCTATACAGAGCTGATTCTAGGATTTTGAAAAAAGGGGGGCAGGTCCAATGGATACGAGGGGAAGGTGGGGGGGGGGGGGGGGGGGAGGCAGCCGATTCAATCTTCGCTAGCCATGGACACTTCTTCAGCCACTGGTCTTGGAACTGGTGTTCCCTCGCACTAGTGACGTTATCTTCGGGCTGCTTCTCCGAGACTGTTGATGCAGTAGCTGTTTCTGCAACATCTTCTGCACACTCGCTTGGCAGGATTTTTTTTTTTTTTACTTTCCCGCCGCAAAAATCAAAGTCGAAGAGCGTCGTTGTCCGCTTCATTTTGAAGAAAATTCAACATGACAGGTAGGACTCTCGCAACTTCAAGTCGGTAAAACGAGACGAACACGATTGGTTGATTTACACTAACATTGTAAAGGAACCAATGAAATGTCGAGGAATCATTCATTCTTGCTCGATGCTTTCAGTTTGTGCAGACGACGGATTTAGCAGACGACGAAGGAATTCCCGCAGCGATCAATAAAAAGTGCGCAGTTCTGCAAATATGCAGGCGTCGGCCCGCGGTTAGACCCGGTTATTGCGAGAAGAAACAGATTTGGGGGGGATTGTACCAATCCCGCGCCCTAGAATCAGCTCTGCTATATACAGTGGAGTACAGTTGTGTGTGTGCTAACCACTATTTGTGTTAATCATCAAGTAATAATAAAGAGGGGTTTTGTCTGTTCAAACAGATTTTTGCGTATTAAACAATATTTTATGTTATCCAGTTTTGTGTTAAGTGTACCATACTGTACTTGTTTTAATTTACCCACCCCAAAAAGCGAT
The DNA here is from genome assembly GCA_017654935.2 of Phymorhynchus buccinoides. Classification (NCBI taxonomy): domain Eukaryota; kingdom Metazoa; phylum Mollusca; class Gastropoda; order Neogastropoda; family Raphitomidae; genus Phymorhynchus; species Phymorhynchus buccinoides. The sequence continues at coordinate 24,844 of JAGGCT020001115.1, forward strand.
GTAAAGATAATGTCTCAATTCTGTACAAAAGCTTACTTTTTATATTTCATACTGACCCTTGGAGGCGCAGCTTGGAGTTTGAGAAGCCTCTCAAAGTCAGCAAAGCCCATCTGGCCCTGTCCACTGAGGACGTAGAAAGTTCCTCGCAACAACAGGGCCTCTGACATCAGCTTGCTGTCTGCCTCCTCCACCTCCTCAGAGCAAAGAGCGATCACTTCGTGGTAACGGCCTGACTCTAGGGCATCCTTGGCCCGATCCAAGGCACTGAAATAAAATGGAATCATCCAGGGTTACAGGCCACAATGTACTGACTTTCTTCTAAAAAAACAACATACTATTATTCCAAGGCACTGAATCCACACACACACAAAATCATGAAAATGACAATAACAAACTGATTTGTGTTGACACAAAAGTGTTAAAAAAATGCACATAAGAAAAAAAATGGTTAAAGAAAATGAAGCAATATTTTTTATACTTTATATTTTATTCTTTATTTTTCATCCACCTCCATTTTTTCAGTATTACGGCATCGCCGTTTTCGACGAGTTATTATCATCTCCCCTTTCCCTCTCCTCCCCCTTCTCCCTCCTCCTCCTATAATACATTATAACCTTCAAGACAGTTCTCTCCAATGGAGCATGTGTAGCAGTCAAGAACTGAAATGCATAATTCGCTATCGATTGTGAAATGTTGAGTAACTAGGTCTGCATTTAAATCAAGACATTTTATCCCCTACCCTGCTGGAGAAATTTTGAGAAAACGGAAAATAACAAAGCTTTTTAGTAATAGTATAGAAAACAAACCTATAAGAGTAAGAATCACTCTGGCAAACACACACAAAAATATCTGGAGACCCTCTAGACAGTTATTAATAAAAACCTGCATTCCTGAGCTGTGACATTAGAAGTAATGACATCATCAATTACATCATTTCCCCTTTGTAACCACAGGCCTGGCAGGCAAGAGGTTAAACTCCACCCCGAAGTCTTCTCTCTCCACAGTTTCAGTCACTGTTGGCAGTTAGTTAGATTGAAGCATTTCAAGAGGAGAAAAAGAATGCACACACACACACACATGCCCACTCAAAATCAAAACTTTTTTCACACCCACCTCGGTTTCTCAAGCATCACAGCATCGCCATTTTCATCGGAGTTATCCTCAGTCCCCTCCTTCTCCTCCCCCTTCCCCTCCACATCCCCTTGCCCCTCCTGGGTAGTCGGGGTGGAGGGTGGAGATGGGTTTTTTTCTTTCTCCTCCTCCCCTTCGCCTACTTTGCCGATGTTGTGCAGTTTTAGTACGGGATCGTTGGCAAATCCTGCTAGGTAATTTCGCACAAAGAACTGAGAGGGGAGAGAGGGTTTTTTACTCTGAAAACGTATAAACAAACAAAATGATAACATCAATTTATTTATTTATAAAATGCTTAAAAACATTGATAGCATATAAAATCAATCACATCCACTTAACTCTTCTAGCACCATGGGCGAATACATTGGCCCAAGACATCGCTCCACACTCCCACCAAATGCAGAGACGTTTGTCTCCATGCACCCTGTCATGATGAACTCTTCTAGCACCATGGGCGAATACATTGGCCCAAGACATCACTCCACACTCCCACCAAATGCAGAGACGTTTGTCTCCATGCACCCTGTCATGATGAACTCTTCTAGCACCATGGGCGAATACATTGGCCCAAGACATCGCTCCACACTCCCACCAAATGCAGAGACGTTTGTCTCCATGCACCCTGTCATGATGAACTCTTCTAGCACCATGGGCGAATACATTGGCCCAAGACATCACTCCACACTCCCACCAAATGCAGAGACGTTTGTCTCCATGCACCCTGTCATGATGAACTCTTCTAGCACCATGGGCGAATACATTGGCCCAAGACATCGCTCCACACTCCCACCAAATGCAGAGACGTTTGTCTCCATGCACCCTGTCATGATGAACTCTTCTAGCACCATGGGCGAATACATTCGCTCAAGACATCTTTCCACACTCCCACTAAATGCAGAGACATTCACCGCCAAGCACCCTGCCATTTTGTTGTTTATTTTTAGAGCTTATGTGACTGTTTCTTCCATTAAAGTAACGCATGCCCACTCCAAAAAATAGTTAATCCATGCACACTCGAAAAAATAGTTGCTTCCCTCTTGTCGGTTGAGATGCAACAGACAACCAAGAACGTAAAAAAGTACATGGCGCTATAAGAATTAAATCAATACATTCATTGAAAATACAGATATGCACACACACAGATAAACAGACAGACAGACAGACACACACACAGATAAACAGACAGACAGACAGACACACACACACACACAGAGCAATGACTACTTTATTCCATATAACTTGCAGCGGATTATAACCTGAAATTTTCTTTTTATAAAACCAAAAGTGAAAAACAAAAATGGAGAGTAGATTAGCAACTGGCCTTAGAAAAATTAAATGAAACATGCGCACAAAAACACATTAATAGATAGTTAATTTGTCAAGATTAGCAAAATCTCCTGTCAATTCATATCCTTTTTAGTTGAACCCTCTCCAAAGTTAGTTTCTTTAAAATAAGGTTACGAACTGATGCGCACTCATATATATAATATGTATGTGTCCCCTTCTTTACATGCCACCAACTTTGTCTCTACGTTCAATCCAATCCAATCCAATATACTTTATCTCAAAACAGAGAAATTCATGACAGGTGCAACATCACAGAAACACAACAATACTGGAAAAAACATCAAAGCATTTGAAATGCAACAATAGAAACCAAAAGACTTACTTTAAAATTCATACCAATTCAAAATTTTGAGCAGTCATATGAACATATGAACATCTTGCAAATATATACGAAATATCATTAGAATAACTCAAGGATTCAACATATGGATGGAACGCGGTACGAAAGTTTTTTGTGCCCATGCTTTCAGCTTGAGAGTCCTGTACCTGCATCCTGATGGCAACAGTTCACAATGGTGGGCTAGAACATGGCTATCATGACTATTTTGCACCACTTGCTCATCATACAAAACATCTACACTCCTTTGGCTTTCACCCACAACCTTGCTACACACATTTACTGTGTCACTCAGCACTCGCTTACTTCTTACACCGACTTCCATACCAGCACATAAAAGAATGTGTCTGTGTCTCTGTGTCCCCGTCTTCTATTTCTCCATCCTAATCACTAACCCTAATCATAACCCAATCCTTCAACCCTATCCTTAACACTAGCCCAAGTGGATACCGTAAAAACTGGACTATAAGACACACCTGTATATAAGTCGCATCCCTTAAATTAACAAAATATTAGGTATTTATTCACATATAAGCTGCACCAGTTTATAAGCCGCAGAGAAAATTGTATGTGCAAAAACCAACACAAATACAGACATTCACCAATCAGAACATAAGTATTTAATGTTCTCAGATACTTTAAGCATGAGATTTAAGCTCAAAATAGGCTGAATAATGTGGCCAGAAACAGATTTAATCATATTGATAAAATGTAGATTGGAAAAAAATCCACAGATAAGCCGCATCAGTCTATAAGCCGCATGGGCCAAAGTTGAGGAAAAAAGTAGCGGCTTATAGTTCATATTTTACGGTACATAGAGATGGGAGAGGGGGCACCTGGAGACAAGGACAAACAGAGACAGGGGCACAAACACTGGGATATGGTCCCTTCAATATCTGAATGAGGCAGATACTGAGATAGTTCAATTAGTCTCTAACCTGTAAACGCTAGAACACATTAAACCGGAAACCTCATGCGTAATCCGTAAATAGGTAAAATAAAGGACAAATTATATGGACGCGGGGATATTCGGACACATCCGTATATTTCTTCTTCTTTCTTTTACTTATTTACGGGTTTACGCATGGGGTTTCCGCTTCTAGTGTGTATGTGCGCTTGCCTGCATTCAGAATTCTGTCTGTTGTGACGATGATGACGATGATGATGATGATGGTGATCTAAACTGCCCCTACCATCCATGATTCTATCAAACGTCAGATCTATCAACCCGAACGTAAAGAACTGTAACTTAGACGAAATCCAGGCAAATTGTCAATTTCTAAGTGAATATAGAAACTCATGTGTACTCTGTTTTACGGAAACTTGGTTGACTGAGAAAGTTCGTGATGAGAATGTTGCAATTGATGGTTTGGGTGTGCCGTACAGAGTTGATAGAGACTGTGAGAAAGTGGGGAAGCAAATGGGTGGTGGTGTTTGCTTATATGTGAATGAAAGCTGGTGTGATAGTGCGAATGTAACCGTAAAGAAGACATTGAACTGCTCTCTGTGTCTCTCAGGCCGCGTTATCTTCCTCGCGAGTTTGGTCGTGTCTTTTTGACAGTTGTGTATGCCCCTGTGTTTGACAAGACCTCTGCTGTACGCGCTGGAAGGGAGATAGCTGCTGTCGTCAGAGAGCTACAGTTGATTTCTGCTGATGCCCCCTGCTTCATCGTTGGTGACTTTAATCACTGTGACTTGCGTAAAACTCTACCCTCTTTTAAACAGTATGTGACATGTTTTACTCGTCAGAAGAAGACTATTGACTTATGTTACGGCAATATTCCCAATGCATATAGATCTCTACCTCTACCACCAGTGGGTGCTTCCGACCACGACACCGTGCAACTTATCCCTGCCTACAGACCCAAAATACAAACTGAACCTGTGGTGAAAAAGATCGTGAAAGAGTGGACGACCGAGAGTGTGGATGAATTGAGGGGTTGTTTTGAATGTACTGACTGGAGTGTGCTGACTGATTCCTGTGAAACTGTGCATGAAGCTGCTGATGTTGTTACGTCTTACATTAATTTTTGTGAAGGTATTCCATCAAAGACTATAAAGATTTTTCCCAACAACAAACCGTGGATTTCCAAGTCTATTAAATCAGTTTTAAATGAGAAGAAAGTAGCCTTTCAAACAGGAGATAAAAGAGAAAGAAAAGTGGTTCATGAAGTGAGCAAGCTTAGAGGGGAGTTAAGGAAGGGGCAGAGGGAGTATAAAGATAAAGTAGAACAGCAGTTTCAGACAGGCAGAATCTTAGATGCATGGGATGGGCTTCGAACTCTAACTGGCCAATCAAAAAAACGAACAACAAATTGCCAAATGACAAGAGAAGAACAGAAGGGTTTTTCTAATGAGCTAAATGACTTTTATTGTCGGTTTGAAAGAAATGATCTAGAGGGAGATCTAAACGGGGTAACGTCACAGTTAAGAGAAAAAATTATCAATGCAAATGAAGATCATGAATTTGAGGTTCAAGAAAGAGATGTTCAGTCCATATTTCAGAAACTAAATGTGAGGAAAGCTGTGGGACCAGATAATGTGTGTGGAAGATTGTTGAAAGCATGCTGTTCTCAATTGTGTGGTGTGTTTTGCTCTCTATTTAACTGGTCTTTACGTGATTGTGTTGTACCATGTATCTGGAAAAATTCTACAGTTACTCCTGTCCCTAAGAAAAAGAACCCTGCACACTGACTGATTACCGCCCTGTTGCCTTAACGTGTATTGCCATGAAATGTTTTGAAAAGATCGTCCTTCATCGCCTTCTTTCTTTTACTAACCTACTCCTTGACCCCTTTCAGTTTGCCTACAAACGGTGTAGAGGAACAGACGATGCCTTACTGACCCTTCTTCACAATGCCTTTCTTCACTTAAATACCCCCAACTCTTTTGTTCGTATTTTATTCATCGATTTCTCCTCTGCCTTCAATACAATACAGCCCCATTTACTGGCCCAGAAACTACTAGACCTGAATGTTAACCCCAAGCTCATTCTCTGGATAACCAATTTCCTACGCAATAGAACTCAGTCTGTCCGCTTTCAATCTGCAATCTCCTCAGAACGTTCGACTTCTACAGGTGCCCCCCAAGGAACAGTTTTGTCCCCAGTTCTTTTTACATTGTACACAAATGACTGTAGAGGCACTGAAGAAACACCTGTCATTAAATACTCAGATGATTCTGCCATCGAAGATTTGTCAAACTCTGATTCTGTGTACTTCAGTGAAGTCAAAAGGTTTTGTTCATGGTGCAAAGATAATTATCTGGATTTAAATGTTGTTAAAACAAAAGAACTGCTTGTAGATTTTCGTAGAAACCCAGTGCCAGTGCCACATTTGGAAATTGATGGTGAAACGGTTGAAAGAATTGATGAGTACAAATATCTAGGCACAGTTTTAGACAAGAAATTTACTTTTGATAAACACATTGAGCATATACATAAGAAGAGTCAGTCCAGGATCTTTTGTTTACAGAGGCTAAGGAATATTGGTGTCTGTTCAGATATTCTTCAAACCTACTACCGATGTTGCATTGAATCTGTTCTTACTGTGTCATTTATCTGTTGGTATGGAAGCTTGAGTGTAAAAAGTAAGCGTGTGTTGAGTGATATGGTGAATGTGTGCAGTAAAGTTGTGGGTGCAAGGCAGAGTGGTATGCAAGAGTTGTATGACAGACAAGTAGTCAAGAAAGCCAGGAAAATTCTTAATGATAACAGTCATGTTCTGGCAAAAACTATGAAGTATTACCATCGGGCCGTCGATACAGAACTCTAAAACTGAAAATAAGAGCACAGAAAACTTTCTTACCAAGATCAATTCATCTGTTGAACTCTTAATGCACTGCATCGAGTGATTGTTTTGCTGAGCAGCCTGTCCATCTCCTTGGGATTGAATTTGTATTCATATTCGTCCAGTTTGTTAACTACAATATTGCAGTGTTATTAGTTATTAGTTTATATTCTTTAATTGTTGATAAATGTGTTTATTGTTGTTGTTGTTGTTGTTTGTTGATAAATGTGTTTATTGTTGTTGTTTTTCTTATGTGCACCTGGCTGCAATTTCTCAGTTATGAGATAATAAAGATGATTTGATTTGATTTGATTTGATGATGGTGATGATGATGGTGATGATGATGATGATGGTGATGATGGTGAGCCTGTTTGGCTCTCGATCGACCCAGCTCTTTCAGAATTCAGTCAGCCAGCGTAAGACTGTTCTGATGATAATGAATGATGGTGACTGGTGATGACGACGATGACGATGATAATGAACACAATAGGAAATGTTCACAAATAATTAAGGGGAGTAATTCTATGGTGAATGCGAGTGATCCTGCTTGACAGAATCTGTGAAACACAGGGCTGGCCAAAACTATTAGCCTGTTAGGCATTGGCTAGTATCAAAATCTGTGGGTGAGTAGATTTTAAAAAGTTACTAGTCTGGCGGGAAACTGTAAATTTCAGTACTGCACAGCCTTCTTTTTTTTACCACTGAGTCTGGTGTGGGGACACCACCTCTCCCTTCCAACCCACTATCAAAGCAAGCTCAGATGTCTGCTAAGATAACAACATGCCAGCTCTGGTACTGAAAACAAATGAAAGGCAGCCTCCTCAATCTCCTCCCCCCTTCTCTTTCCCCCACCTCTCTCCCTATTTCTTTTTCACTTTACTTCTCTCCTTTCTTTCTTTACCACTCTTTTTTTATATTTCTCTTCCCCTCTCTCCTTTCACTTCTCTTCCTCTCTCTCCTTCCCTCTCCCCTGTGTGTGTGTTCAGGGATTGTTGTAGTTTTCTTTCGGTCTAGTGAAAATGTGTTCGGGCAAGGACATTTTTAAAGTTTGGCCAACCCAGAAAACACAAACAGAAAGTTACACTCAACTAATGCACTCACCTCATGCTGCGTTTGATTGTTATGGCTTGACCAATTTGTTCAAGGTAAACTGCACTCATTTTTACGTAGTGCTCTACCCTTGTTTTTTTCCAAAATCGTCTATTACCTGGTAAGCCTGTTTGGCTCTCGATCGGCCCAGCTCTTTCAGAATCCTGTCGGCCAGGGCTAGACTGCCCTGGTTTTGGAAGCCCTCCAGGATACACACTGTAGTGATGTCTGCACACACACACCAAATTATTGCACTTATATGCATTGAAATGTTTGACAGACTACTTATTTTTCAGACTATAATGCAAAACTTTTTTTCCAGACTGAGACCCCTGCACCTTAAGGCCAATAAAATAGTAAGAAAATGTAATAACAAAATCTGGATTTTATGTAAAACTTTGGGGGTGCGCCTGGCTTATAATAAGGTGTCTTATAGTCTGAAAAATGCGGTACTTTTAAGGCAGGTTTTTTTCCGCATAAATAGAATTTTGTATTTCAGCGTCTCACCAACATTATAGCCAAACTAATATTTTGGAATGCTTGGAATGCATCCATTTTAACACATCAATTTCGGATGCATGTGTGTATGTGCATGCTCAAATTCTTTCTTAATTGGGGGTAGGGTGGGGGTGTGTGTGCTAGATAATTTAATTTTTAAAGAAATGTCCTAACCTCCAGAGCATCTGTACTGTTCCAATATATTTGAGTCTTGGCATGGCGGGTCAGGACTAACCGGCTTTGTTCTAAACTTTCATGCAGCTCTCTATAATGGCTTTGTGTCATACAGTTTAATACAGTTTTAAATTACAATATTGCCCATGCCTTCCAGAGCATCTCTATACTACTCGTGAGCCTTGGCTTTGTTCAACACATTCCGCCCTGTGCCCGACAATTTTTCGTTTATCAATCTAATAGCTATTTACGATTATAGGAAGCTTATTTTGAAGTTATTTGCATCGGAATGACTTGCCAAACTACTTGTATGATTATAAAGCATTTGCAAGCATGTCATACCCGGTTTTGTAATTTTTGTTGCAGCAAAACTAGTACATGTACCTCTCTTACAACCAGCAGGCTGGACGTGTAATGCGCAGGGTAAATGGGCAGAGCGCACACAGAAAATACAGTTTAAAAGGTTTATACAATTTTGTACAATTGGAATATTCATCGGGTGAAGGCTAGAAGGTACTATTACTACTGCATCAGTGTGACGTAAGTGTCCCGCGCGACCCCTCTTTCTTATCTACCCCCCCCCCCCTTTCATTTCTCGACCAGCCGCCACTTTAATTGCCCGGCAGCTTCAAAAGAACGCCAATTAAGGCATTTGTCTCTTTGAAACCCGATTTACCTCCCCTGTCAGCATGTACCACCTACCGAGGTTAGCTCCCTTTACCCCCCTCCCCCCCCCCCCCCCCCCCCCCTTATCTCCGTCCCCCATCACGAGAAAGTGATAGCCACGGTCGGATCCCTTTGAAGACGATTTTCCTTCCCGGAATGTCGGCATGTGATAAGGATGTAACTGGCGCGTGATTGTTCGGTACTAGTATGCATAAAATTATAGCATCATCTTGTGACGTGTCGACTGCTATAAACCAATGACAGGCTTTCATTGTTTGAAAGTGAAGGCTATAATTGGAGTAGTGAGAAAAAGTTTTCACACAAGACGCTGAAACGTAGCTAGAGCAACACTCACAACCAGTCATAATAAGCCCACTAGTAAGTATTATTGATGGCTGGTGATTGAGATCTGGTTTGTTTGACCCTAGTTTTGATCTAGATCCTATGTTCAATGATGAATAAGGAGTAGATAGATATGTTATTGAAAAGAAGTGGTAAACATTCTGTTCTATTTATGTGCACTGATTATTTGTGTGTGTGTGTGTGTTTGACTTTAACACTTTTGGTACCAGAACCGGATTTTATGCCTACTAACCCTTTTGTCTATTTTTAGTAGGAAACCTGTGGGATGCAATCTTGCACTTTATGATACCATTCCTTTCCAGGTGTTGGATGGAGAGTGATGTTGGCTTGATCACCTTTTATGTTTTACTGATCTCAGTTTGTTAACTGAAATTCAGATTATGTGTTCTTAGTGCTATTGTACAAGGGAAGCCTTCTAGCCGGTTGGGATTCACTAATTCCCTGCCGACTGAAGCCCCTTGTCTCTAAGCCATAGAGACCTACATCCACCTTCTCCTGTGATTATCAGCAGGCCATCGTGGGCAGGAAGATCATCCCTGACTCACAAGCACCAAGACGGGACCACCGCCAAGACGCCCCGCACCCAGAATCCGCGAGGAGACCACGCTTGAACCGTGCCATCCCGCGAAGCCGTAACCGGAACGACTGGGAGCTACTCTCATCTGACGAGCAAGCCCAGCCACCCCAGCATTCGCCGATCACTACGGAGGAACTTGACAACAGCTAAGTCCCCCCGGACCGCGCCAATCATTTGAACTTTCCTCCGGACAATGATGATTAGTGACCCTTCCCGCTTGGGGCTAACCTTCTAGAAAGACAAAAGTCTTGTAAATCCTTTCGGATTCCATTGTTTTTTTATTCATATTTTGTTTTGGCGCCATTGAGCTGCTTTATTATTATTGTTGCATAATCTTATGCAGATTTTGGGAGTAAATAAAATACAAGTGTCAAATAATCCTGAACCCTTTGGTCAGACTGATGAGAGTGGGAGTCTTGTAATTTCATGTAAAACCCTACTTCTCTCTGTCTGCCATTTAGAGCAATTCAACCACTTGTATTTCTTACAACCATACGAGCCAGAACCCGGGCACAAATATAAATTTATTAGATGAAAAGCCTTAAAGCCTTAAAGGGGCCGGGAAAGTTGCTCATCTCCCATACCCTAGAGAAGTGGGTTAAAGGCAAATTTTCTACTTGAAAATTTAACACACTAAAAGTCTTCCCTAGAGGCTTAGCCTTTTAACCCATTACCTCGTCACAATCAGCATTCTTCATTTTTTTGGTAATAGTGCCTTGTGGCTTTGGTGTGACCAATGTTCCTCCTACCTTCCAGAGCATCTCTGTACTGTTCCAGCACCTCATGAGCCTTGGCACGACGACTCAGGGCTTTGGTGTATCGCTCGTTCAGCTCTAAAGCCATGCTGCAGTCGCTCACCACCAGAGCATAGTTTTTCTGTAGAGGAAGAAAGATAAACACAAAAAATGTTTCTATTCACTGACAATCGCAAAACAAACTGAAGCAGAATCCAGAAGCAGACGAGATGGTCTGAAAACAACAAGGTAGTAAATAAAGAGAAACGACAATTGGGGATGTCCCTTAGAAAGGCTGTAAAGAAGAGAAATGACAATTGGGGATGTCCCTAAGAAAGGCTGTAAAGAAGAGAAATGACAATTGGGGATGTCCCTTAGAAAGGCTGTAAAGAAGAGAAACTGTAAAGAAGAGAAATGACAATTGGGGATGTCCCTTAGAAAGGCTGTAAAGAAGAGAAACGACAATTGGGGATGTCCCTTAGAAAGGCTGTAAAGAAGAGAAATGACAATTGGGGATGTCCCTTAGAAAGGCTGTAAAGAAGAGAAATGACAATTGGGGATGTCCCTTAGAAAGGCTGTAAAGAAGAGAAATGACAATTGGGGATGTCCCTAAGAAAGGCTGTAAAGAAGAGAAATGATAATTGGGGATGTTCCATAATAATATAAAGGCTGCTTCACCTCCAAGGTGCAGGCATGCAAAGCCAGTGGATTTGCCTACTAGTCACAGTCATTTGTGTGACTGTAGTGAGTCAAGAAAGCTTCCATACTCATGCTGAAATCCAACAAGCTATGCGTCCAAGCTGTCAGGGGATACCTGACTCATTTAGATCCACAGCCGTGGTGAGACGGCTCATCACTTCATGCTAGTTTTATTCTGCACTAAAACAAAAGCAAAGAAAACCCTAATTTTTGGTAATAACAACCTGCATACAAATTGTGTTAACAAATATAGAATATCAAATTCAAAACATCCACTGCTTTTCTCTGCCCAGAACTCATTGTCAAAGATCAGGATCAAGGCCAACAAGGTTAGGGCGGGATAGTGAGGGTTTTTTAATTGGGGGTGGGGTGGGGGTGAGGGGTTGAGTGAGAATCAGTGAGTAAGCTTCTGATGACATATACCATTGTATACACAAAGTTAAAGTGAAATGGTTAAGAAATATTGCACAGTGAAACAAAACACACAAAAACAAAAATTCAGATGGCGCCCGCGCCATTCACACATATTTTTTTCACGCATGTTTACAGTTTACACCTTGTAATGCGCCTGTCTGGCACATGCCAATTATTAAGCATGTATTGGGGGGGGGGGGGGGGAGGGAGAGAGAGAGAGAGAGAGAGAGAGAGAGAGAGAGAGAGAGAGAGAGAGAGAGAGAGAACATCATTTCATTCAGATTTTTTTTCCCACATCAGACCTGTCACAAATTTATACATTATACAGTGGAACCTCCCTAATAAGACCTCCCATTATAAAACTCCCTCCCACATAAGACCTACTTCTTGGAGACATTGCCCATTTTTGTAAGTATTAAAATTACCTCCCTTATAAGACCCCTCCCTTATAAGACCTCATTTTGGATGATTTTTTAAGGTCTTATAAGGGAGGTTCCATTGTACGTCATTCATCATCCTAAAAAAAGGTTTTGTAAGCACAAAAAATGTGCATGGTCTTTGTTTTGCTTACCTAGATCTACAGCAACATGATTTATGGGCTAAGTTTATCTTAACACTCCCTCCCCTCTCTCTCTCCCCCTCATACAGTATTATGCATGCCAAATACTAATTTGACTTTTTGTGGCAATAAAAGTGCTGTTCTTTTCACTCCCATGCGCATGTTCACGCACACACACTTATGCCTACACGCATAATGCATTGCATTGAAATTTAGGTTTAAAGTTTTGGTAAAAAGTTAGTGGCCCACCACTTTAAAAAATGACCTCATTTTCTCATGAATCTATCTGAAGCTCTGCAAAACGAGCAAACAAATACACAGGGCCTACAGGAGTGTGCCCCTCCCTTCACTTAGTCGGTCCATCTACAACGTGGTCAACCTTCAGCCCACCTACAAGACGGAGCTGAGATCCAACAAGCTATGCGTCCAAGCTGTCAGGAAATGGACCCCAGATGCCTCGGACATACTCATCGCCTGCTTTGACTGCTTTGCTGGGACCTGTTCTTCGACTCCAGTGAGTCCCTTGAGGAGGCCGTTGATGTGGTGACAGCTTATGTCAACTTTTGCACGGACATGCTGGTGCCTACAAAAAAGGTGAAAGTTTATGCAAACAGCAAACCCTGGGTCTCCAAGAACATCATAGGCCTTGTGGAAGACAGGCAGAGACTGTTCTACGAAGGTGACGAACAGGGAACCAAAAACAAACAGAAGGAGCTGAAAGACAAGATTGCTGAGAGTCGGCAGCGCTACAAGGAGAAGGTGGAGGACTCCTTCAGCTCAGGCAACTCCAGGCGGCTGTGGCAGGGCGTGCGCACCATGACTGGCATCAGACCATCCAAGAAAGCCATCAGCACCCAGGACAGCCAGGCCCTGGCCAACCAGCTCAACACCTTTTACGCCAGGTTTGATCAGCAGGACTTCCGCACTGAGCAGACGAAGGTGTTGGGAGAAGTGGCAAAGAAAGACAGCTTGCCATTAATTTTGGACGAATCTGAGGTCAGGAGCTGCTTCAAGCGTCTGAACACACGCAGCGCTCCTGGCCCTGACTCCATCACCGGCGCCATCCTCAAGTGGTGTGGAGACTCCCTGGCGCCTGTCTTCACGCGGCTCTTCCAGTGGTCCATGGACTCTGGTCAGGTGCCTCCTCTCCGGAAGATGGCCACAGTTGTCCCTGTCCCCAAGAAGTCAACGCCTGCAGTGTTAAATGACTACAGGCCTGTGGCGCTCACGTCAGTACCTTTCAAGTGCCTAGAGAGACTGGTCCTGCAGCGTCTTATCGCAGAGACGAAAGAGCACCAAGACCCCCATCAGTTTGCCTACTCTGCAAACCGCAGCTGCGATGACGTAGTCAACCTTCTCCTCCACCAGACCTATGAGCACTTAGAGAGACCCAAGTCATACGTTCGGTTGCTGTTCCTGGACTTCAGCTCGGCATTTAACACCATCCAGCCGCACCTCATGATGTCTAAGCTGCTGAGGATGGAGGTCAACCCGCTGATCATCCAATGGGTATTCAGCTTCCTCACCGACAGACGGCAGAGGGTACGCATCGCCGGTCCCACCGACGTCTGGTCGGATCAGACGGTCACCAACACGGGTGCTCCTCAGGGGTGCATCCTTTCGCCTGCCCTTTTTACTCTATACACGGCTGACTGCAGGTGTGGGGAGCAAGGAGTCCTACAGATCAAATTCTCCGACGACACCTCCATTGCCAGCATGGTGACGCAGGGGGACGATATAGCCTACAGATCTGCTGTTGCTGACATGGCTGCCTGGTGCCAGGAGAACCATCTGCTTCTCAACGTCGGCAAGACAAAGGAAGTCATTATTGACTTCCGGAAGAACCCTCCTGCTCCTCTTCCTCTGCAGATCAATGGCAACCAGGTTGAGAGTGTCCAGGAATATAAGTACCTGGGCACGTCTCTCGACTCCAAGCTGGACTGGTCCAGAAACACCGCTGCCATCCTTAAGAAGGGGCACCAGCGCCTCTACTTCCTTCGGAAGTTGAGGTCATTCAACGTCAAGCCCGAGAGAGCGAAAATGGGTTTTTTATGTCCTCTTGGTCTGAATCAGACACATATGGGACATTTGTAAATACAAATATGGTGGGAACAATACTGGAGGCAATGCCCGGAGGCAGTACGAAACCAGTAAAGTCCCGATTTTTAAAAATTAATACAGATAGCTGTAGCGGTGACCATGCCTCGGTTAAACGTCATCGGCTATGGCACCGCCACAAGTAATCAATAAGTATCAACGTCAAGCCCGCCATCCTGATGTTTTACCAGGCCATGGTGGAGAGCATCCTGACCTACAACACCCTTTGCTTCTTTGGCAACCTGCATACAGCAGACGCCTCCAGACTGCACAAGCTGACCAGAACCGCCAGCAACATCATTGGGCATCCAGTGACTGACCTGCAGGCCCACCATGATAGGAAAGCAGTCAGGCGGATCCGGGCCATCCTCGCTGACCCATCCCACCCACTGCACAGGGTGCTGACGGCCCAGAGAGCGACCCGCGGGACTTCAGAGAGGTTGAGGAGCCTGTCAACAAGGACCTGCCGCTTCCACCAGTCCTTTTTGCCATCGGCCATCAGGCTGTTCAACCAAAGTGCTGGCTGAGCAGACTGCTTCCAAGGGACAAACCGAAGATCAGGGAAGGGGAGGGGGGCAGAGGGGGGGGGGGGGCAGACGGAATGGACGGGGAAAGGGTGTGGTGGGGGAGACAGATAAGAATTGGAGGGAGGAAAGGGAGGAGGGAGGGGATGTGGACCAGAAGAGAGGGCGAAAGGGAAGTGCGAGGGGAGAGGTTAGGGGTAAGGAGAGGGAGGGGGGAAGGTAATCGGGGTGAGGGGGCAGTTAATAGTTCTGTGTGAGACATCATTTCAACTGTTAGTTAGGGATGTCATTCTTTCATGCACGCGCGTATGTGTCTGTGTGCATGTGTGTATGTGTGAGTGTGAGTGTATGGACGTGGGTGTGTTTCTGTGTTATCTTGTTCAACATTATAACTAATGTTATTTATTATCATTTTTGCTATTATGATTGATGCTGTTATTGATGTCATCATTTATTAGAAGTAGGCCTATTGTCCTCATTGATGGTTCTACTGATGCGTTGTTATATCATCATCATCATCATCATAATCATCATCAAGAAGGAACAAGAAAAAAAGGAGGAAGGAAGGAAAAAAGAAAAGAAAAGGTGAAAAATGAAGGCGAAAGTGGTGGTGGGTTGCATGATGAGTGAGTAAGATAGCGGAGAGCGGATGAATGATTGGGTGTGGTGTGAGAGTTACATAGTCTATTTGTTAATGTAAATTTATGTTTCATACTTTTATTTAATATTTTTATTTTACAAGGTGGAAGACAAGTTTCCATGGCATGTGCGTTGTACAATGCCAATGGACAATAAAGAAACTTATGACAGACATGAACCACAGCACAGTCCTCCCCAGTGGTGGAGGACAAGTAAAATTATCAGCAGAAGTAAAAATTGATGGAAAGAAATAAGGTAGAATTTAAAAACAGGATAGGCACTGGAACTTCGATGAAAGTGTACTTTATTTTCAGAAGGTTGAGATGCTCCGCTAAGCGAACACACATCTCACACACACACATGTGCACACACACACATACAAACAGACAGACACACAGTCATATTCACTTTTACCAGGTTTTCATAGGCAGCAGCTCTGTTCTGGTAAAATGTAGAAATGTCCTGTTTGTGCTCAGATGGACAGATACGGATCGCCTCAGTGTAACACTCGATGGCTTGTTCGTACATGCCTCCCTTGAAGAACTTGTTCCCCTTGTTTTTCGCTGCCTGGGCCTGTTCACGCGGTTCCTGCACAATGATGCAACAGCAATATGATCAATAATGCACTCACCATGCAGCCCACATTATTTATAGGCTATGCCACTTGGGATAGAAAAATAAACATGTGCTTGTTTATAATCCCTCCACTTCCTCCTTTAATTTTTTTCCCCCCTTTCTTTTCTATTTTATTTAATTTATGTGGGTCTTATCTTCTTTGAGCATCATAGGCTTTGATTTGTTCCCAAATGGTCCAAATCTCATGATTAATAATAGCACACTTTTGAACCGTTTGGGAACAAACCGAGCTTGCGATGCTTGATGGCAATATTGCCTGTGTGTGAGTCACTGAGTGTGTGTGTGTTCATCTCTCCCTGTCTCTGTCACTGTCTGTGTGGCTGACTGTATGTCTCTCTTTCATCCTCTGTATCTGACTGTGTCTTTTTGTGTCTATCTCTCATTCTTTCTTCCTGTCAGCCTGTTTGTCTGTCTGTTTATGTCACTCTGTCAGTCATGTCCCAAGGCGTCGGCCCTCAGCCTATTGACATAGATTTTGACCGGACGTGTTACCTCCCATCCGGACATTTGTCCGATTGAAATTCAACGCTGGCAGACTTTGACCGATTGATTTAAGTAACTCGCAGACAATGCAACTTACATTTTCACAGATCAGCTCTCGATCGCAAAGCAACATAAAACTTTTTACGGAATACACACGTTCCGAGCAGTTTTTCACTTGCCTTGACGAGTAGCTAGGCCTAACTGAAAGTAGGCGAAGGCCGGAGGCCTATTGGTCTTTTCTAGGAATTTTGACAAGGGGAACAACTCTCTTGTCTTCAGCGATTTGCAGACGATCAACACACATTTTGCTTCTGCTGTTCATTGTTAATAAAAGAAATAATACTGAGAGAAGAAAGATGCCAACCAAAAAGAAGCCTCGACCAGACAAAGGTCAGGAAAGCATGGGCTCGTTTTCTTCAACTAGTTCAAGCATGCTTTCTGATCAAGCTGAGGATGACAACGTGAGTGAGAGTTGGCCTTCCACTTCGAGTAGTACTACCAACGAAGTGCTGAACACCAACATCGTCCAAACAAGAAACCTCTGCCGTACGCCATTTTCATGAAAACTGGCAAAAACTATATCCCTGGATGGTGTATGAGAACGAAAAGATGTCTTGCACTTTGTGCAGAAGAGTAGGTGCACAGAATTCGTTCAAATTAAATAAATCACTGACAATAAATTGTGTATGATGCATCATGCCATCACACCATGAATAAGTTCAGAAACAGATAGTAAGTACTTGTTTGGGGGGGGGGGCTGCACATCATTGCAGTTTGATTCCCTTTTGTTAATGACAGTGACAAACATCACTTAAACTTTGTCATTTATTTTTATTTGGGTTTACCTGCATATTGTCTAATGCTGAATTTTTTGTTTTACTTTCTTGTCTCAGTATCAAATGCTGGAACATCTTTTTGTGTTGGTTCCCTTGTTTCATTCAATTGTTACTTATTTTATTTGTTGCATGGTGAAGAGATAAATAACACCAGTTTCCTGTTTCATTTGATTGTTTCAAGATGCAAAGATAGACACATTCTTTCAAGCTTTATTTTGCAACGGTTGTTTAGTCTTCCTTGTTTTTGGAACTGATTCATGGTGTGATCAGTGATGGCATGATGCATCATACACAATTTATTGTCAGTTATTTATTTCATTTGCTAGAAAAAGAATGATTTTTGTTTTGACTGAACATGACTATGTCAACTATAGTATCTTTCAATCAATCAATCAATCAATCAATAACTTTAATGATCCCTGGGGAAATTACAAAGCACATTCACAGGCTCGATAAACAAACAATACTAAAACATACATTATACATAACTCAAACATCACAGAGGGAAACAGCAAAAACATTTAACATCGTCCAATGAATAAAATGTAGACATTGATTAAATTTACATATAAAATATTAGGACAGAGGAAAACAGTAAATACATTAAAGTCGTCCAATAAATAAAATGTAAATATTAATTACATTTACAAATAAGATATTAAGATCACACATACAAAAGATAACATATTAAGAAGCAGTATGCATAAATCGAACATCACAAAGGAATTTATAAAGCAAAAGCATACACCAGTGTCAGATAATTAAAAGGAAAATGTATGATTAAAACATTATCCCGTCCCCCTGCCCCGCTCCCCCCTAACCCACCCCCTTTTCCCCCAACCCCCCTTTCTCTCCCAACCCCCCTATCCTCCTTCTCCTCTCCCCCCCCCCCCCCCCCCCCACACACACACACCCACACACAACACCACCGTGCGTGCACATGTACCGGTCAATCTAGTCAGTCTGTATTCTGATTGTACAGACGAATGGCAGAGGGAAGGAAGGAATTTAGGTGCCTTGATGTTCTTGCACGTGGGGCTCGCAGTCTGTCGCTTCTGTCCGATCGTCTGCTGTCAATGTCGTCATGTAAAGGATGTGTCTCGTCAGTCATTATCGTCTTCAGTTTGTCGGTGAGTTTTCTAGTGTACATGTCGTCGAAGTTTTGTTGTCTTTTCCCCACCAGCCTTCTTTATAACTTTCTCTAGTCGACCTTTATCTTGTTTAGAAATATTCCCTCCCCAACACACTGCACCAAACGTTAAAACACTACAGATAATAGAAGAATAAAACATTTGTAGGATTTCAGAGCGAACATTAAAATATCTCATCTTACGTATGCAATACATGCGACTATTTAGTTTTCTTAAAAGAGCACTGGAATGTTCATGCCAGAAGTTTTTTTATCAATGGTCACACCGAGATATTTATATGAATCGACTTGCTCCACTATTTCATCTTTAATAGTAATCTGCTGTATTCCTGGGGTCTTTTTCCTGAAGTCGATTACAAGTTCTTTTGTTTTCTTAATGTTAAGCAAGAGATAATTTTCATCACACCACTCCACAAACTTATTTATTTCATTTCTGTATTCAGTGTCGTCGTTGTCAGTCACAAGTCCTGTCAGAGCCGAGTCGTCTTCAAATTTAGCTAGGGGACAATTTTGACTTTCACTTCTACTTCTACAAACTGATAGAGGTGTAACACAAACAAAAGCTTTCCCCACACATGATATATAAACATGTAAACAACATTTAACACTCTTGAGCAGTTAACATTGATTATCTATTATTCACCTGAAGCAGATAATTATTACTCTGCCTGAAAAAAAGTTGATCAAACCCCCCAGAGTGTTTTCCCCCCCAACATAACGTCAAATTGTCCTATTGGTCTCCAAGGTCCAGGACATTTTGTCCTATTGATTTTCTTGCTTCAAGACAGTCTGTCCTATCACTTTTTTAACCTTGGTGCATCACTGCTCTGCCACTGTCTCTCTCTCTCATTCACTCTGCCTCCATGTCTGTTTCTGTCTCAGTGTCTCTCTCTCTGTGTCTCCCTCTCTCTCTCTCTCTCTGTGAGGGTGTCACTTGACGCGAAGCATGGCGGTTCTGTTTTTGAACTGAGTGGCAGAGTTGGCAAAACAAAGCAACTTTTCTGAGTCTGAGAGAAGAAAATAACCAAAACAGTACGAAGAATGTGAAGTGTAAGTGTCAGTGCACGCAAAGAATCAACAGGATGGTGGACTTGGCGTTGTGGCGAGCTGCAAATGGCCTGTTTAGCTGTCAACTTCAAGCCAAGCATGGCAGGGGAGGTAAACACAATGGAAAACAAGTGAGCATTGATCTCAATGGCGAGACTCGTTTAACTCCACTGACATTGTTGCTGTGTTGTGCTGCTGCTTACTGTTTGCTACGACATGCAGTTTATGGTCTAATGCTATTCAAGCTGTGAAAAGAGCGGACTTTGTTTAAGTGATAGATGGGATGTACAACAAGGGGACAATGTGTGTAGGAAAAGAGTGGTGTACTGACGTCACAAACGAAGTAGGCCATGACATATAACACTGACAGCTGTGCCTGTGCTCTTCTCCACTCTCTATGCGGTTCACATATTTTCTATGCGTAGAATCCTTGAGCTGGGACGTCAATCTTAATCTAGGCCCAACCAGTGAAAATGACAAAGTTGATGACAGTAAAATCGAGCAAAGTAATCCTGACACTCCAGCCAACAATTCTGATGTTAGTATGACAATGTCTAGCATACAGCTTAGCTTCACTATTTCATGTTCGATCATATACTCTTTACTAATAAACTGTCTACATCTATATCATCAACATTATTAAATATTTTATAAACTTGGATTAAGCCTCCCCTTAATCTCATTCCTTTTAGTGATGGCAAGTCTAGATATTTTAGCCTTTCTCCATATGACATGTTTTTACATTAATTACAAGCTTTCAGTTTCACTAATTTTGTTGCTCTTCTCTGAACTGTTTCGAACTGAGCTGAGTGTTTTTTCAAATAAGGGTACCAAATACTATTTCCATATTTTAAGTGTGGCTTAGTTAACTCATTCTACCCCATTTACGAGTATACTCGTAAACTCACGCCAACCATATCTGCCCGTTTACGAGTTAACTCGTAATACGTTTGTATTATGAGTTAACTGAAGCATCTAGCTTTATTCTCATCCTCAAATTGTTCACTTTGGTAGCTTTAGCCTGTTTACAGACGCTTCCTTTCCGGTCATGCTTAGATTTTATCGATTTTGGAGCAGATATTTCATATTTTTACTGATATTTTTCGATGATGATAATACCTATTATGTCTGAGTAATAAAATGGCAAGTAAAATTGTATTTGGATTGATTTAAGACTATTATAATGACAAAAATAGCGATTGTATCGAGCTTTTAGCGAATGTAGGTGAAGTAGAAAGTTCTAGTTTCGATCATTTCATAAAGAACAAACAGTTTCTATATTACTGGGGGGGTTTTGTGTGTAAAAGAGTTATTTTTAGAACTACAAACCGTACTTTAAATTCATGAAACTTTGTAAACTTTTAAAACACGCATTCGACAATAACACTTTAAAATTTTAAAGCAATACAGTGAATTGTTTCAAAGTTATAGGAATTTTTCTAAACATTTTTATAGCTATGCTCAGAGTTCTCTGCACAGCTGGGCCAGGGAAGATAAATGTGGCTGCACGGATGGGGTAGAAAGAGTTAACTAATGCTTTGCACAATTTAACAAAAGTATCTTTATCCAGGAAGCCAAACAACCTCTTGATTAATCCCTTTACTTGATTTCCTTTTTAGAATTAGAGACACATGCTTTTTTGTGTGTTACACGTTTTCCAAAGCAAAAAACCAACATACACACTGATTTTAACACTCTAAGACCCCCAAGCTCCAGGAGCCTCCAAAACCTGGTCGTTGTCTAGTTCCGGTAACGCCCGATGAACAGCAGGTCTAGTAGTTTCACTTTCACTTTCTCCCTACCCACAATGCAATATACTAAGTTAGTTCTTCCTGTCCCTGACTCTCAGTGGTCCGTTTTTGGTTCTTACAGCAAGGGAAAGCACCCACTAGTCTTTTTGAACGGATTTTTCGAAGTGACCCCAAATGTTTTTCTTCTTTCCACGTGACGTGCGCAGTATTGACTCGGCGCGATGCTCGGAGCGCCATTACGGATTTTTTATTCCAATTCATGGTTTGTTGTGTGACAGTGTGTTAGCTTTGGAATAATATTATCATTGCTATCATCGCATCTTTCCAAAATGAAATGTGAGTTAGACTATATTCTGGGTGATTTTTTTAATGAAAAGATTTGGTGTGACGTTCGGAGTTAATGCCCTTCTCTCTGGGAACTGGGATCGATTCTCGGTTCGAATGGTTGGGTTCAGAGGGTTAATGCAAGCATCGCCATGCTAAAATGTGTCAAATGAAACAGTTAACAAATGAAACAGATGCAGTGGCGTTAGACAGGTTAGAGTCGCCGCTCGTAATCCAACGGGTTTGTGAGTGCACTGTAGTAGTAGGGACAAAATAAGCTGTTTAAGCTTTTTGTCTGGTTCGAACCCAGCTGGTCACGGTGTTGTATGCTTGGGAAAGATACTTTACTCCATTTCCTGGTCCTTCGGATGAGACCTAAAACCGAGGTCCCGTGTGCGAACGCACGCACAAGACCTTGCGCGCACGTTAAAGTCCATTCCACTATCGGCCCGTGGACATTGGAATGGATGACACGAACTCACAAAGCTGAAAGCATGCATCCTGTGCGCAGTCGAAACGAAGACTTTGGGTGTGGGGCAGGATAAACATCCCCAATCAGAAGAAGAAGAGACTCAAATCAATTCAAGTTTTACTTTTAGGCTAGTTCTCGGATTTTCTGGGAAAAGCCGGTTAGGTACCTACCTGAGGTGATGATGGTTTCGCCGACTTCGATTCGCCGACATCTTTGCCACTGTCTTGCGTTTGTGACTTGAGCTGTCTACGTTTATAATACCAGACCCCTGCCACTCCAAGAGCAATAGGAGCCCCAACGCATACAGCGATTTGCCACTTGCTCCAACCCTCAGTGACATCTCGAAGTGTCCAGTGGGTCGCCATGTTGTTCACCTCTCACGTGTTGTGAGATTGAGCGAGAGCGTAAAAAATTGGAACGGGTTTCCGGTGTTCCGTGAAAACTCTCTCTCGTGCAATACGTCCCCTTTCCTCTTTCGAATAGACGATTTTCGGGGGGAAAAAAACTAGGGGAGAGCACTTCGTGAAAATTATAATTGTTTACCTCCATTACTCGGTCAAATACCATATCAACAATGTAACAATGGCGTCGAAGCTTGAAACCCGGCGCTGGATGCGAGTCAGCTACTTGCAAGCATTTGTTGTTGTTTTTAGAAAAATGAGGGGCGTCCAGTGTCCACAAACTGAGAGAACTTGCAAAATGTGACGTAAAAATATAAATGACATCAATTTTAAAATGACGCACGGTGTTCTAAGTGATGTAAGTCTAATCAAACATAGAGCCGAGAGCTGGGGATCTACCTGAAGGTAGAATAACTCCCCCTGTTTGATCGATTGGATTTGGCAAGATCACTCCCACACACCATGAAATTACTCCCCTTAATTATTTCCAAACAATTCCTATTGTTTGCTGTTTGGAAAGAATTTGCCCCTGATTACATTTAGAGGCGTCTTGTCAGTGGCGTGCAGGAAGAGCAGAGGATTCAGCACTAAATATTTAGAAGTCAGTGATATTTTTCTGACATTTATTGTCCGTCACCGAAGGTGAACGGACTTTGCGATGGGCTGGTTTGTATTTTTGTTTGTTTGGGGTGTTTTTTCTGGGGGTGTTTTCTTTTCTGTCTGTCCCAAGGATATCTCCCGAACCGCTTGACCGAATCGCGTCAAATTTTGTGTGAAGGTGTGCCTCCTTAATAAGAAGAGATCGGCGCAAACCATTTTGCCGTCGTGACCTTGACCTTGACGTACGACCTTTAAAACCGAAAATCTATTTTTAGCCATATCTCGGGCACCGATCAACATAGGATGTTGAAACTTGGTATGAAGGTGGTTTGGCTTATGCCCGTTCTGATGATGGCATACCGATCAAGGTCAAGGTCAAGGTCAAAAAGATCGCTGAGCCTAAAAATCGGAGGGTCATTTTTTTCTCCTTCTGTCTGTCCCAAGGATATCTTTCGAACGGGTTGACAGAATCACGTCAAATTTTGTGTGCTGGTGTGTCACCATGAGAGGAAGGCATCCGCGTAAACCATTTTGCCGTCGTGACCTTGACCTTGGCGTACGACCTTGAAAACCGAAAATCTTTCAGGGGCCATAACTCCCACACCGTTAGTGTTAGAGTCTTCAAATTTGGCATGAAGGTACTTTGGCTTATGCCCGTTCTGATGGTGGCATACCGATCAAGGTCAAGGTCACGGTCCGGGCGATCCGTAGGCCTTGAAAGTGGTAGGGGTCTACACATTGGGTTTTAAGCCATATTTTCCACATTGGTACTTGACAGAAGCGCTTCAGATTGTGTGTGGTACTGTATACCCTAGAGAAGAAAACATCCGAGCATAAATTATCACCATGCTGACCTTGACCTTGAAGTGTGACCTTGAAAACCGAAATTTCCTTCTTTGCGCTATATGTTTCTTCTTCAAGCTGTATCTCGTGAACTAGAAGACAGAATCCCTTCCAATTTTGTGTCAGGATGTGACACTCTACGGGGTGTCGCAAGTGCGTGGCATTGCTGGTGACGGACATGTCTGCCGCTCGGCGACGCCCTTGTTATCAATTATTTTTGTCTGAATGGGCGTTCGTTGACATCGTCTGCCATTTTGGAAAATGGCAGAAGCAAGTGCATGGGTTTGTACATCGATTTCTCGGCAAAGATGTAGATTTACACCCTCCTGCTCAATATCTCGGTTCTTTCCGTGTACTTAAATCTCAATATTTTGAAAAAAAGTTATTGTTACGATTGTGATGCGGCAAGCATATCGTCGGTGAAATTCACAAACCTCCTATCTCAAATTTTTTGGGGGGTTTGCGTTAGATACATAGTCGCAGCTCTCATTTTCCCCGCCACATTCTCTAATGACTTTCTGTCTGGGGTAAATGAGGTTGTGTAAATAGTAGAAAAACTCGTAAGTCCCAAATTCAGATCTGCTTATGGACACAAACCTCGTATCTTCATTCTTCAATGCAGGACTAAACTCGCAATGTCTTGAACAACATCGTAGGTGAAATTCAAAAACCTTGTATCTCAATTTTGGTAGTTTTGAGACAAATGAAAAAAAAAAGTTTTCAAAATTAACCGTGTTTACCACAACCGATTAACTATGATGAATATGTTGTTCAAGACATTGCGAGTTTAGTCCTGTATTTTGCTAAAATTACTTCTTTTTTTTTAAATACTTGAAAAGAACGAACTGAGATACGAGGTTTTTGTCCTTAACTAGATCTGAACTGTTTGGGACTTACTAGAGTTTTTCTTATATTTACACAACCTCATTTACCCCAGATAGAAAGTCGTTAGAGATACGAGCTTTTGGTGGAAGGTGGCGGGGAAAATGAGAGAGCTGACTATGTATCTAACTCAAAACAACAACAAATCGATATACGAGGTTTTTGAATTTCACAGACAATATTCATCATAGTTAATAAATTGTGGTAAACGCGGTTAATTTTTAAAAAAGAATCATTTTTCTCAAAACTACCAAAATTGAGATACGAGGTTTGTGAATTTCACCGACGATATTACGGTGACGGGGATTTATTTCACGGGAGGATTTATTTCTCATGACACCGGGGCGAAATCCTTGTCAAGAAATGGTCACATCAACCAAAGATAAATAACACGTTCTCTCAAAAGATATACCATTTTTGTGACATGATTACAAGACTTCGAGAAGAATGAAGTTGCGTTTTCTTATTTAAAAAAACAACACCAACAAAACACACACTATAGTCTAGGCCCTACACCACGCCGGGTACTACATAAGATAAACATCTCCAGCAAACATTGAATCGAATTCTGATCGCTTCTCGGCCTTTTGGCTAAGACAGTGATTCAGGAACATAAATTTTTGTTTATACCCTGGTTGGTTTGTTCAGCCCGTCGTACATGGCGAAAGCCGATACGCGACGTTAAACTGAACTTCCATCCAAACATTGAAAATTAGAACAAGCCGAATCCCAAAAATAGTGCAAAAATAACTTTTTCATTATTTATTATATCTCTTATGGTATGGGACACTTATTGATATAGTACCTCCTAAGGATAGAGATCTCTATCTCAAGGGCAGATAACCCAAATGCTATAAAAACTTTCAACATGGATAGGCTACTGCTGGTAGAGGGCTAAAACGATATACTATACACATCATCATCATCATCATCATATAGTAAAAAGCCAACTGTCCGTCCGTGTGTGTGTGTGTGAAACACGAAACGGGCCTTATAACTCCGCCGTTTTTCGACCGAATCGCTTCAAATTTGCTGTGAGCCCTAACGGGGCGATGGCAACGGCAACCGAGGCGACCGTGTCATTTGCGCGGTTTCGCAAATGCGCGAAACGCGCATCCGCCGGCCTCTCGGCGCCCGTATCTCCGGCGTTTCTGGGCCGATTGCCTTCGAATTTGGCAGGAAGATGACCGGGGCCGGGGACTATCCGTGTGCCAAACTGGAAGCGATTCGGTTCAGAAACGCGCGCGCTAGACGCCGCTTCACCTTTTCACGAATAACTCCGCCGTTTCTTAACCGAATCGCCTCCAATTTGCTGTCAGGCTTGCTATGACCCGGGCAAAGCATGGCATGGCGATATGCACCAATTTACAGTTTCGCTCACTAGGCGAAACGACATATGTCCAAACGTGCTGTTATTAAAGGGGGGGGGGACTGCTGTGGGCATGAGACCATGGTTCACACATGCTGGGGTGACGAGTAGGTCAGCCAGCTGGTTATGGGTGGGGTAGGGGGTGGGTGGGTGGGCGGAGGGATGGTGGGGGGGGGGGGCAGTGGAGATTACAAGGGGATGACACTACACGTATCTGTATTATTAAAAAATCTGGACTTTACTGGTTTAGCACTGCCTCCGGGCATTGCTTCCAGTATTGTTCGATACTGCCACGGGAATTAACTGCCACGGGGTGATTGCTAGTTTATTATAAAGATGATATTAATTGTACTTTTGGCTTAATAGCAAAAAATAAAATAAAAATCTCCAAAAGGTACGAATTATAAGACCTGTTATGGAATTCGTACCACCTAGTTACTGATATAATAATAATAATAATAATAATAATAATAATAATAATAATAATAATAATAGTGAATCGTTTACATAGCGCACTCCTCCACCAAATGTGGAGCTCTATGCGCTTAACAACAAAATTAAAAGCAAGAAATTCAGCAACCAAAGCAAATAATCGCTCACACACATGCAAATAAGCATACACATACCCCCCCTCCCCACACACACACACACATACACACACACACATACATACATACACACACACACACACACACACACACACACACACACACACACACACACACACACACACACACACACACACACTCACTCACACACACACCGTTACCATCACCACCACTTACCCCACCCAATAACACAATACAAAATACAATCAGTCTCAATAAAGCATCAACACACACACACTCTCTCTCTCTCTCTCTCTCTCTCTCTCTCTCTCTCTCTCTCTCTCTCTCTCTCTCTCTCTCTCTCTCTCTCTCTCTCTCTCTCTCTCTCGCAACAAAGCTCACGTAGACATTGCAGTCAACACACAGTGTTGAATAGAGTCGATAAGTAATGTGGCCTAAAGGTTGTGATGTAGCTTGAATAGGTGGGTCTTAAGAGCTGATTTGAAGCATTGCAAGGACTCGATATGGCGAATTTCGCGTGGTAAGGAGTTCCAAACTGATGGGGCCGAAAAGGAAAAGGAGCGCTCACCAAACATTTGTGTTCGTGTACTAGGAACACAGAACATTTTGGAATCTGAAGATGACCGCAATTGCCTTGATGGAGTATAGACAGGAAGCATGTCAGAGATATAGCTAGGGGCATTTCCAGAGAAATAAGAATGACATAGAGTGGAAATTTTGTAGTCAATACGTGCTTTGATGGGAAGCCAATGGAGGGATATCAGGAGTGGTTGAACATGATGATACTTAGAGACCTTGAGGACTTGGGTGTTGGCTTGGGTGCTGGAATGGAAAGGCAGTGGAGGTGGAAATATGCTTGGCCAGAGAGTTCTTGGAGATAAGCGCAATCCCCCCCACCGCGTGAAGGGCGAGGGAAGGAATTGAGTGTGTAGCCAGACGGTGTCAGGTCAGCACACTTTGCTTCATCGCCTTGTTTTTGAAGCCAGGATTCTGTTATTATGAATACATCACAGTCGTTGTCTGTAATGAAAGTGCGGATCTATGCTCGTTTCAGTGGGTCGCTGACAGATCTTGTGTTAAAGAGGGCCAGTTGTAGACTGTTGGAATCGTTACGTTGTGTTGTACTGGAGGGCCCATGGGTAATTGGAATACGTATCAGGTTGTCAGGGGAACGCTTGGTTGTACAGCTAGTAGTTGTACAGTTCAGGATTGTTCCACAGGATGGCAGTGAGAGGAAGGTGGGGGGTAGACAGGCAAGGCGTGTCGACCGACCCAGTGATGGTTGATGTCAGGCGTTGGCAGCTTAGTGGTGGCCGAATCAGGTCTGTTACCACACACTGTGCTGATCTTTCTCTGTTTCCGCCGTCCACCACCGTGCTTTCGGACGCGAGGAAGATGATATCCAATTCCCACTCCTTTGATGGCCTCCATTACAGAGGGGTCCAGTGGTGCTGAGGCAACAGACATCAGTTGTTCTCGACCGTAGGAGATTCGAGAAAGAGGCGCGGTGGGGGAGTGGTGAGGGGCGGTTTGACTGGATGGAGTAGAGTCAACAAGTGGAGGGAGAGGCCCGTACAAGAATGGGGGAGAGGAGGGGTGAGGAGGATAGGGGATGGAAGAAATGGGTTCCACATGTTGGCAAGCAGGCTGGTAGAGGAATTGCGTTTCTTGGTTAGCATGAGAGTTGGACAGTTGAAACAAAAAAGCAGTCCAAATAACTAGCAAATCAGGCGGAAGAACTGCACAAAACAAGCACCAATACCATCATGCTACACTTGTACACTTTTCACAACAATAGACGATCTAGGTACAACACTACAGTGACAAAATATCAGAGCTCGTGACCATGCTGCATGTCAGGCGTGGAACACTTACTCTACCAGGGGGCTTATAGCACTGATTCAAAGGTAGGATATGCACGTGACTTGGCAAAAGGTCATTCTCTCTTCTAAATGTTCCAGCATGGACATTGTCTCACGAACTCCTATGCATGTGTGGCCAGTCGCTCGCAGAGTGTACGACGCGACTTCCGGTTGCATGTAAACAAACGGCTTCTTCTTCTTCTTCTTCTTCTTCTTCTTCTTCCCTTTGATCGACCTCCTTCATCAAGTTGAAGATTCTGCCGATGTTGGAGAAAAAGAAAAGAAAAACGATGGTCGTGCGTACAGCCAAGCCAAAGCTAGTTAGAAACAAATAATAAGTAATGAAATAGACATAAATGATTAGAAGAACTAAATTCACAAAACACAAAACAGACAAAAGAGGGTGCGGGGAGGGATGGAAATAAATAAAAGGTACAGTGTCCCTGTCTGATGTGCCCAGCATTAGTGCCGGACAGGATAAAAATGCTTTTCAACCCCCAGCAAGCTGGCGACCTAGCCCGGCCCCAACCCAGCCTAAGGCCCACAGTCGCCAGACCAGAAGGGATAAACAAAAATAGCTGTAGTCAATCAGAGGGTGGGGACTATCATGGAGACCAGGGGGGAGGGGAGAATCGAGGGACAGGGGGGGAGGGAGGGGGGGGGGAGAAGTTGCGGTGGTTGAGCCGAGTCTGGACCTGAAGAGGTCCAGGGACTCAGCTTCCACCGTGTCCTGGGGAAGCACGTTCCAGTCTGGGATTGTCCGGGGGAAGAAGAGTACATCTTCCTGTACAGAGTACGACGAGATGGAATGTCGTACGCCTTGGTGTTGATTTCCTGGCGCCTCGTCTTTGCCAGATCGAACTGGCAGGTAGGCCGAGTTGATTTCAGCACGGTCGTACTTGTAGAGCATCTCCAGTCTTTTGTTCTTTCTTCTTTCTAAATAATTGAACTAAAAAACATCAAAACGCTACACTCACACAAGCACATGAAGGTGAAATACACACTATACACGGCGAATTTCTTCAAGAAATGGCCACTCTAATGTTGTGAGGATCTCATCCACGCTGGAGGTTTGGCGGTATCTATGTGCCACCCAGCGGGCACTCCTTCTCTGGACTTCTTCCAGGGTGTGGGTATCTTTATTGGTGTAGGGGTCCCACACTGTGCTGGAGTACTCCAGCACTGGGCGAACAAAGGCTTTGTAGGCAGTTTCTCTCAGCCTTTTATTTGTAGTTTTCAAGTTGCGCCTCAGAAAGCCAAGGGTCTTGTTTGCTTTCTTGCTGATGTTGGCAATGTGAGGGCCCCATTTGATGTCATCTGTAATTGTCACACCCAGGTACTTAATTTCTTCAACTTCGTCAAGTTCTTGGCCATGGAGAGTAGGCCTAGGCCTTATCTGGATATCTTCTTCTTCGAAGATATCGACTCGATTGTAGGGGTAAGTAATTTTAACTGATATGTATTTAGATCAATATTAAAGCTCATAATAATTTAGTTCTTCAAGGTTTTTTAATTCTCATTATGCGATATATTTGAGCCGTAATCAAAATCAAGAAAGTGAACGTCACTCTTCTTCTTCTTCGCTGTGCGCGGCCACGATCAACTCTCATACTCTGATTATTTTACCACTCAACTCGCTGTCAAAGCGATATCTGACAATACTGTCTAAAATTAATAAAAATCGACGTTTTCTTTGATAAATGTAAGAGTTCATTAGAAGTTGATCTTGTATTTCAGCAGGAGGATGCAGACGTTTGTTTTATGATTCAGCACCACCACCACACATGCCTGTAAGTACAAGCCTAGGCCTACAATCACATGAACATTATTACATTACGAGTTTCAAGTAACCAAACTGATTCATGTTTTGTTTTAGTGCTTGCATGGGTGTCTACATTAAACGATTACAGTGATAAGTAAGCTTTAAGGTTGAGAGAAAGCTTAAAATCTTCATTAGGATTAAATTCAGTTCCAATTGCATGCGTTATTTGTAAACAAATGTGTGTACATGCAATTTTTTGATAGAAAGTTAATGCACTGATTTTTTTGTTCTGTTGGTGTTGTTGTTGTTGTTGTTGTTGTTGTTGTTGTTGATGGTGTGGTGGTGGTGGTGGTGGTGGTGGTGTGTGTGTGTGTGTGTGTGTGTGTGTGTGTGTGTGTGTGTGTGTGTGTGTGTGTGTGTGTGTGTGTGTGTGTGTGTGTGTGTGCATGCGTGGTGCATGTGTGTGTGAGTGAGTGTGCGTTGTTCTTAGAGGGTTTTTTTGCGGGGTGGGTGTGGGATGGGGTGTTACACCAACAGATACTTCAGTGTATCAGAAGTGGTTGGTCATATTATACCGACACCAGCAAACCAGTTAATTGTTAGTTAAGATTATTAAGAAGTGAATATGGACATACACAGCCCTAATTTGGATACAAACTGCC
Organism: Phymorhynchus buccinoides; assembly: GCA_017654935.2. Classification (NCBI taxonomy): domain Eukaryota; kingdom Metazoa; phylum Mollusca; class Gastropoda; order Neogastropoda; family Raphitomidae; genus Phymorhynchus; species Phymorhynchus buccinoides. Next base: position 56,129 of record JAGGCT020001115.1, read on the forward strand.
AGGCAGCTTTCCCAGCCTTACTTTCTTTTTTCCTACATCAAAATTATGGCTGAAGCCTGTACTGCCTGCTGTCAGACAAGTGCACGTCAGAAGAGAATTGCCAGGTTATCCAGAATGTGAACAGTAAGTGCCATTGGATTTTGATGGTGGTGGTTGGCTCAGCATAGATGAGACTACTTAAAAGATGTGAAGTAAAATGCATCCTTTGAAGTTTAAAAAAAAAGTACTATTTCATGTGCTCACAAAATAGGGTAAGCTAGTAGGCAAATCAGTTGAATTATGTTTTGGTTGTTTTATAAGTGTGTGTGTGTGTGTGTGTGTGTGTGTGTGTGTGTGTGTGTGTGCGTGCGCGTGCGTGCGTGCGTGTGCGTGCGTGCGTGCGTGTGTGCGTGCGTGCGCGTGTGCGTGCGTGTGTGTGTGTGTGTGTGTGTGTGTGTGCGTGCGTGTGTGCGTGCGTGCGTGTGTGTGCGCGTGCGTGCCACCACCACCACCACCACTACCATCAGTCTCTACCACCACTACCACCAGACGCTTTTCTTGCTGCAGTAGTTCAAGCTGGGTGAAACTGTAAAATCATATCATCATCTACGTTGTCGTCATCATCACATCATCATCAATATCATCGTCGTCGTTGTCGTTGTTGTCATCGTCGTCGTTGTCATCATAATCATCACCACCACCACCACAACCTCCATCATCATCATCATCATTATTATTATCTTCGTCACCATCATCATCATATTCTTCTTCTTCATCGTCGTCATATTCATGATCATTACTCTGATCATCAATTGATACTAGGTGCTTTTCTTGCTGTAGAGGATCTAATATGTGGATCTTGAGTAATATTGCAGATGAAAAGACTCATCATCATCATCACCATCATCGTCGTCGTCATCTTCCTATTGTCTTCTTCTTCTCATTCTTCCTATCTAAATATCATCATTGCCTATTTTAAAAGTAAACCCACCCTTGTTATGTGCTTTAAAAATGCATATAAAGAAGATCTAATCCAGAAGAGCACATTGTTTTGCTTGTTGTTACCCCCTTAACCTCATTTGTTAAGTCCAGGTGTTACTTTGGACCAAACCCTTTCTTTCAAACAGCATGTTTCCAATGTTTGCAAGGCTTGCTATGCACTCGAAGAATTAGTTCAATCCGCCGTTTCCTCTCTCAAGATGCCCTGAAGACTCTAGTATGTGCTTTTGTTCTGTCTCGCCTTCACTACTGTAACTCACTTCTTGCTGGTTGTCCATCAACTCTCATCTCTAAGCTCCAACGGGTCCAGAATAATGCTGCTCGTCTCATTTCTTGCTCCCCTAGGTACGATCATGTCACTCCGGTTCTTCGTTCCCTACATTGGCTCCCAGTTCAATCACGTATTGACTACAGAATTCTCCTCCTCGTCATCAAGTCACTTAATGATCAAGCTCCCCTGTATCTCTCTTATCTTCTTCATCTCTATGTCCCAGCTCGCCAACTACGTTCGTCTTCTGATTCTCGTCTCCTTTCCCTTCCCTCCATCCGTCTCAAATCTGCTGGCCAACGTTCTTTTTCTTGTCAAGCACCATCTCTTTGGAATTCTCTGCCTTCTCCTCTCCGACACTCCAACTCAGTCTCCTCATTCAAAATCTCTCTTAAAACCCATCTGTTTCCTGCTGCACCCCAAATATTTGATAAGTTGTCTATCGTGTGCACGTGAGGGAAGATTGAATAAGAGGTTTGTGCTGTGTTTTGTGGTGCGTGTGTGTGAGTGTGTGTGTGTGTGTGTGTGTGTGTGTGTGTGTGTGTGTGTGTGTGTGTGTGTGTGTGTGTGTGTGTGTGTGTGTGTGTGTGTGTGTGTGTGTGTGTGTGTGTGTGTGTATGTGCGCGTGCGCGCGCGTGCGCGTGTGCGTGTGTGTGTGTCTGTCTGCGTGCGTACGTTGTGTGTGAGGGTGTTTATGTATGTGTGTTGGTGTATGTGGTCAGTCCGTGCGGCTCGGTTGCTGTGGCTTACTGAATGGGGTATGAACGAGTTGGCGTCGATAAATGTGTGTGTGTGTGTGTGTGTGTGTGTGTGTGTGTGTGTGTGTGTGTGTGTGTGTGTGTGTGTGTGTGTGTGTGTGTGTGTTAGTTAGAGAGAGAGAGAGTTGCTTTGTATATGCGTTGTTGCTGGTTGGTGTCATTCTTGAATACTGTTTTTGGTGTCTGTTGATGAATAATTGATTGTAAAGCGCTTTGGGCTCATCTGAGGTAAAGCGCTATATAAATGTACTATTATTATTATTGTTGTTGAATTCTTTGTATTGATATTTGAATAAAGTTATTTAAACTGAGAGCAAATTTGAGCTCTTTGTCATTTGCAGAGATATACTTATGTGTATGTCGTGCTCAATGTTTTGTTCTCTCTAAATTAGATTATTGTAATTCACTCTTGTATGGCTGCCCCCAACACCTCATTGACAAGCTTCAAAAAGTCCAGAACTCTGCTGCCAGACTTGTCCTCAAGGTCTCTAAGTATCATCATGTTCAACCACTCCTGATATCCCTCCATTGGCTTTCCATCAAAGCACGTATTGACTACAAAATTTCCACTCTATGTCATTCTTATTTCTCTGGAAATGCCCCTAGCTACATCTCTGACATGCTTTCTGTCTATACTCCATCAAGGCAATTGCGGTCATCTTCAGATTCCAAAATTCTCTGTGTTCCTAGTACACGAACACAAATGTTTGGTGAGCGCTCCTTTTCCTTTTCGGCCCCATCAGTTTGGAACTCCTTACCACGCGAAATTCGCCATATCGAGTCCTTGCAATGTTTCAAATCAGCTCTCAAGACCCACCTATTCAAGCTACATCACCACCTTTAGGCCACACTACTTCTGGACTCTATTCTCACACACACCCTCACCTCCCCCCCCCCCCCCCCCCCCCCCCCCCCGATATTAGTTTCACTGTGTGTTGACTGCAATGTCTACGTCAGCTTTGTTGCGAGAGAGAGAGAGAGAGAGAGAGAGAGAGAGAGAGAGAGAGAGAGAGAGAGAGAGAGAGAGAGAGAGAGAGAGTGTGTGTGTGTGTGTGTGTGTGTTGATGCTTTATTCAACTGATTGTATTTTGTATTGTGTTTTTGGGTGGGGTGAGTGGTGGTGATGGTAACGGTGTGTGTGTGTGTGCGTGTGCGTGCGTGTGCGTACGTGCGTGTATGTGTGCGTGGGATGTGGGGTGTGTATGAGTATGCCTATTTGCATGTGCGTGAGCGATTATTTGGTTTTGTTATTGAATTTCTTGCTTTTTATTTGTGTTGTTGTTAAGCGCATAGAGCTCCACATTTGGTGGAGGAATGCGCTATATAAATGATTCACTATTATTATTAGTAGTAGTAGTAGTAGTAGTATTAGTATTATTAATTTCAGTAGTTTGCGCATTACTAGACACAGACTAAATATACAAAATTCGATGGCTTAGAGTCAAAACGGATTATTTTTAGATATTCCATTGACTTATTATTGATGTTATTGCAAAAACTAAGAACTTGTATTAAAAAAGACTGCAAATAATATAAAATGGGGATTATGGGTTTTTTAATATTTCTGCAGTCTTTTTTTTAAAACGAGTTATTAGTTTTCACAATATGCTCAATAATACGTCAACGGACTATCTAAAGACAGTCCATTTTGACTCCAAGCCATCGTAGTAATGCACATGTTTTGTTCTTCATTATCAGAAATGAACAATGCTGATTTGCTCAATACTGGTAATGAGCAAGAAAGTTTAACAATGCCGGCCTTGAGCAAAATCCCACTTTGAGCATTACCGGTAATGAGCACGTACTGTGCAAGCGATTCTATGGTGACAACCTCGTTATCTTGGTTGCTCGCCAGTGGTGTTGAAAGAAGATGACTGTGAACCGTAAGTACAAATCACACTGACTGTTCATCATTTTACTTCTCCTTTTTTAATTTCTGACTGCGTTATCTTGTTCATTTCACGTTGACTTCATTTTGTCATTCCGTGCGACAGTCTGCCAGTGAAGAATGGATAGAAACAAGCATACATTCCAAGAAGAAAATGTGTAGGCTCTAGGCTGAGGGTCACAGAAAAATGGTTCACGATGGATTGGATCGATGGGTATGTTGAAAAGGTCCAGACAGCAAAAGCAAAAACAAGAGCAAAAACCCAGAAGAGTACAAGCTTTTGTAAAGACTTGGATCAATAAAGAAGTTCATACTTGCCAGTTATCAAGACCCAATGAACTGTTTGTTCCATTGGAAGATATCTGCACGTGAAATGTGGCCACGGTGGAGAGAAGAGAATGGAAAGAGAACTGTCCAAATTGTACGCTAACATTACACGAAACAGAAAGTCGGTCTTAAACGAGACGGGGTCTTTTAATGGAGGGTCTTATAATAGAGGTTTGACTGTATTTCTAATGTGTAATTTCATCATTCATGTGTAAGTGAGGCAGATATAGACTTTTATATATCTTTTTATAATTTATCAGGAACAATAAATCGTTATGTCTTATCTGTGCTTGCGAATGTATGTGTGTGCATGCGTGTGTGTGTTACTGAGTGCGTGTGTGTGTGCGTGCGTGTGTGTGTGTGTGTGTGTGCGTGTGCGTGTGTGTGTGTGTGTGTGTGCGTGCGTGTGTGTGTGTGTGTGTGTGTGTGTGTGTGTGTGTGTGTGTGTGTGTGTGTGTGTGTGTGTGTGTGTGTTTTGTGTGTGCGTGTGTAGGTGTGTGTGTGTGTGTGTGTGTGTGTGTTGAACATAAACAATCCAATCCAAAATATCTTCTTTAACATTTATTTCTTCTTCTTCTGCATTCCAAATTTATTTCAGGCATTGATTAAAACAACGCTGATTAAAAGCGTGCTGTTATGATTTTACCTACGATTCACAGGTTGCATCGTACTTTAACATACATGACAATGATTAGCGAGGTTATGAAAGCTTGCATAGTACGTGCTCATTACCGGTAATGCTCAATGTGGGATTTTACTCAATACCGTTACTGTCCAAATATTTTGCTCATTACCAGTATTGAACAAATCAGCATTGCAACATGTTTTGGACATTACAGTAATGCGCAAATTACTGTAATTGAGCATGACATAAGTATGTATCTATTTATGTTCAGTTTTTTCCCCTTAACCCTTTCACCGCCAAAGTCGCATTTTAGTACCACAGTGATTTAACACCTATGTCACTAAAAGACATCAAACTGGGGTCCATTATCCAAAGACCCTATTGTCTTAGTTTTGGACAGCAAGGGTAGACCTTATTTTATATATGTCACAGAAGAATCCTCAATACTGCAGATGGATTTTGTTCTCTACCCAGGTAAATTTAATGGAATATTTTGCTGAAATATGGCTGGCGGTGAAAGGGTTAATGTATTCATTGTTTTAAAATTTAAAGCTATTTAGCACCACCCATTCAGACTTCAGTTAGGCCTATTTGTTTTCTAATTGTTGGATGTAAGTTTGTCATTGGGGCAAGTTGGTAATGGCCTGGGCGAATTGGAGATTGGGGCGAGTTGGTCGTGGTACGAGGAATTTACTGGGGCGAGTTGGTCGTTAGGGCGAGTTGGAAAGGGGCGATATGGTGATGGGGTGTGTTTGCTGGGGTAAGTTTGCATTTTGGGCGAGTTGACTATAAGCCACAGATCAGTTTCTTGAAACCGATTTCCTACTGTACTGTATTAATCTTCTTCTTTTTTTAATTGAACAAAGACAGAATCATTAGTATAAAATATTCTGAAAACGAAAGAGTTGTATATTCGTTTTTTGGTGCTTATATTAATATATAAGCACTGAGTGCATATAACTTTTAACTCCCAGTTTATACTCAAAATTGCAATGAAAAACTAACAAAACGTGCTAATGAAAAGATAAATTTAGTTTAGCTGCACAAAAATTTCTTATATCCAACGAAAGTTTTGCATGGGGACACAAGGGCGTGTTTGTTATAAGCGGAATTTCCTTATAACCGACTTCCTACTATCCGACGTTTTGTAAGTACAACTTCGGCCGGGACATTCAATAACAATAATAGTAAATTTATATAGTGCTTTACCTCAAATGAGCCCAAAGCGCTTTACAATCAATTATTCATCAACAAGTAGATAACAAAAACACAAAGCAACTCTCTCTCTCTCTCTCTCTCTCTCTCTCTCTCTCTCTCTCTCTCTCTCTCTCTCTCTCTCTCTCTCTCTCACACACACACACACACACACACACACACACACACACACACACACACACACACAGACACACACACACACACATGTATATATATATACTCTGGCCTCTCAGAGGCTAATGATGACGTCACATAGATTGGAAATGCAATGAAAGAAAGTCTTTCATTGCATTTCGAATCTATGTGACGTCATCATTGGCCTCTGAGAGGCCAGAGTATATTGCGCGTTCGTTTTGTGCTACGTCTTTGGATTTCTTTTACGCGCAAATGACAAGGGTGAGAAATAAATAAAATGAAGCCAAGTCTAATTTCTCGCTCCCCTAGGTACGATCATATCACTCCGGTTCTGCGTTCCCTACATTGGCTCCCAGTTCAATCACGTATTGACTACAAAATTATCCTCCTTGTTTTCAAGTCATTGAATGATCAAGCTCCCTTAAGTTTCGGGTAAATTAGTGGGACAGTTCCTTAGGCAAAAGCAGTTATGTCTTGCTATGAATGAATATGCCTGAAAACCCTCAGCATGTTTACACATTTATTTGCCAACGATTTTTTCAAGAATTAGACTGTGAACATCCTCCATATTTTTGTAAACTACCTCATTGCCTTTGTCACTGGGCCTGGTCACGAGACAGCGACACATTTGTCCAAAACATTAATTGCTCGTTTGTCATGATGGGAAATCCACCTGTA
>JAGGCT020001116.1:0-25000 GCA_017654935.2 Phymorhynchus buccinoides
TGTGCAGCGTGGAGAGCCTGGTCCTCTGCTGTCTGCTCTCCAGTGATTCCCAGCCCAGGTTCTCGAGCATGGTGCTCACACTTGATGTAGGCCTGTAGCTGTACTGGTTGATCACAAATCGTGCTGCCCTACGCTGGACCGCCTCCATCTTGCCAATGTTCTCCTCAGTGTATGGGTCCCAGACGGAGCAGGTATACTTAAGCAAGGGACGCACGAAGGCTTTGTAAGCTCGTAATGCTGCTGATCTTTAAGTTCCGTCTGAGAAAACCCAGGGTTTTGTTGGCCTTGGCACTGATGTTGTTGACGTGGCAGTCCCAGGAGATCTCGCTGTTGATGGTGATGCCGAGATATTTAGTTTCCCTTACGTTCTCAAGGGTATGCTCATGCAGGACGTAAGAATGTTGTAGAGGACTCCTACTCCTGGTAACTTGCATCGCTTGGCACTTTCCAGGATTAAATTCTATGTCCCAGCTCTTCTCCCAGTCCGCCAGGTGGTGGAGGTCAAGTTGTACAGAGCTGGTCTTGGTCTTTGATGCCAGAGATCAACATATATGCTGCGGTGTCATCTGCAAACAGTCTTGCCGTTGATGTCAGTCGGTCTGGCAGGTCATTAATATAGGCTAGGAACAAACATGGTCCTAGCACTGACATGACATCAGCAAATGAAGACGTTGATCCGTCAACCAGAACTGCCTGGCGGCAGTCCCTGAGGAAGCTGGAGATCCATGTGTGTGTAGAGCCTCTGACACCATAGTGTGGATCTTGTGAAGCAGCAAGCTGTGGTTCACCTTATCAAACGCTTTCGAAAAGTCCATGATGAGGACGTCTGTTTGCTTGCTGCTCTCCAAATTGGCTGTCAGTTCCTCTGTAAACTCCAGGAGTTGGGACTCACAGGATCTCCCTTTCCTGAATCCATGTTGGTTCTCATTCAGGATGTGGTGCTTCTCAAGGTGCCTCATGACTGCTCCTACGATGATGTGCTCTAGGAGCTTGCATGCGACACTGGTGAGGGACACAGGCCGATAGTTGGCTGGGTCGTATTGTTCACCTTTCTTGAAGATGGGAGTGACATATGCTGATCTCCAGTCGGCTGGAACAGTGCTTGAGGCAAAGGAAGACTGAAAGATTGCAGTCAGTGCAGGCGCCAACTCCACTGCCATCTCTTTGAGGACATGTGGTGTAATCCTATCTGGACCACAAGCTTTATGGGGGTTGAGGTTTTGGAGGAGCGCTGATACCCCACCTGTTGTGACCACTATGTCGTCCATTGAAGGAATGGCAAGGTCTGGCATTCCCGTCTTTTGCAAGAACTCTTCATCATTAAGTTAGTGCTAATAGTAATATGGGCCTTGCTGCCCTTTTGTGCCTCCTCCAAGACATTTGCATAAATTTGTCTAATATTTGGTGGATTGCATGCATAATTTTCCTGTCTAATATTAGTGAATAGTGTGAACAGCAAAGCTAAACCTAAAAGTAATGAGAAATTTAGAATGGCTGAAAACATACACACGCACACGCAGACATGCACATGCACATTCTCCACACGCTCAGTCACACAGACCCAAAACACTCCAGGCCCAAACTACATCTCTGCATAATGATTCATTCATTCAATGGCTGTTCACAGGAATGGAGCCGGAGGAGGGGTTTGCCAAGCCGCTGACCTGTGCCCAGTGCGGTCAGTCCTTTGCTCTGGACACCTGTCTGGCCGCCCACAAAACCATCGAGCATTCAGAGAAACCCCCGCACACCTGTAGTGTGTGCAAGGTAGGAACAAACTGTCTGTGTGTGTGTACTACTTGTGTGTGTCATGGGTGTGACTAAACACCGAAAAATGCTGAATAATGCCGAATGGTTATGACACCAAATGGTACGGCTGAATTATAAAAACACAGATAACCAAATTATAAATATTGTCATTTAGCAAAGACGTATCAGATCCCGGACAAAAGCCCACCTCAATATGTATCACATCTATTTCTATATTTCTGTTTCTCACCAGACATTGTCTCTTGTCTCTCTGTTTCTGCCTTTCTCCAGACATTGTCTTCGTCTCTGTCTCTGTCTCTGCCGGTCTCTCCAGTGTCTGTGTGATTTAGCTCACTGTGCAAATCTCTCTCTTTGTCTTGCTGAGAAACCAAACTTTATCTCTGTCTCTTTCTCGAATGAATGAATGAAAAATGGTGCTTTACGTCCTCTTGGTCTGGAACAGACACATATGGGACATTTGTAAATATACAAAGATGGTGGGAACAACACTGGAGGCAATGCCCGGAGGCAGTGCAACACCAGTAAAGTCCTGATCTTTCATCAATACAGATAGGTGTAGCTTTGTGTTTGTACCACGCTCTGTCTCTTTCTCTCTCTCTCTCGTTCCTTCTGTTGTCTGTTTCTCTCCAGACTTTGTCTCTGTCTCTGTGTTTCTGCCTCTCTCCAGACATTATCTCTGTGTCTCTGCAAGTCTCTGAATCTCTCTCTCTCTTACTGTCTGCCTGTCTCTCCAGCGTCTGTCTCTGTCTCTTTGTCTCTCTGTCAACCAGACTTTGCCTCTGTCTCTGTCTCTCTCCAGACATTGTCTCTGTCTCTCTGTCTGTATCTTTTGTTGTTTATAATCTCTGTCTCTCTCTCTCTCCAGACTTTCTCTCTCTCTCTCTCTCTCTCTCTCTCTCTCTCTCTCTCTCTCTCTCTCTCTCTCTCTCTCTCTCTCTCTCTCTCTCTCTCTCTCTCTCTCTCTCTCTCTCTCTCTCTCTCTCTCTCTCACGGATCTGTATGTCTCCCCCTCTCTCTCTCTCTGAGTCTCTGTAATTAATATTTTCAAATTGTTAAAATCGATTGGTGAAAGATCTCCAAAGATGCACAAATACAACCTATAAGTTATGGTGCTGAAATATGGGGTATTATAGAGTACACGTGCGTGTGCTGCTGTGACGATATGACGTGATTTCTATTGCAGGCCTACAGATATGTGTTTAGCACTTTAGGATAGCCGATCTATTGACCCGGAAATGTGTCATCGGGACCGTGGTAATCATTTTGCTATTCAGTAATTTCACTTTTCATTACCATTGTAATTAATTTAGGGGTTATCTGTATATAAAGTTTTCATAATTCAGCTCTACCATTCAGTGTTTTGACCATTCCGCATTCACCATTCAGTATTTCTGTGGTTTTCTGTATTTTCCAGCACCATTCAGTGTTTAGTCATACCGGTGTGTCATTGTGTGTGTGTGTGTGTGTGTGTGTGTGCGTGCGTGTCTATGTATGTCTGATTTAGCTCAAACACATTTCAAGAGCATTCCATTTCCAAGAGACCACCCCACATCTGTAGGACTTCACTAGTGTGTTTAATGTGTGTGTGTGGGGAGAGAGAGAGAGAGAGAGAGAGTTTGAGACAATATGGCAGAATAAGACATGACAGTTTGTGTATGAGTGTTAGTCTGGCTGCACAAGAAACCATGGAGCATTGAGAGAGAGCACTGTTGATGTTGATGTGCTTGACATGCATTTCCAGCATTCTTCAGCCCTTTGCCTACTTCAACTCTTATAGCGCCATGTATTTTTTGACATTCTTGGTTGTCCGTTGCATCTCAACCGTGGAGAGGGGAGTAACGCTTCTTTTGAGCACAGTGACATAAGCTCTAAATAAGAACAAACACATGGCAGGGTGCTTGAAGCAAATGTCTTTCAGACCTTCAGATTGTTTTTAAACTCGATGGGTCATATGACCTTTATTTGCAGAAAATGATGGATCAATTTCCAAACTAACTGGCCAGTAGTTTGTCAGTGTTAAACTTGAATTGGGTTGCACAAAATCAGGGTCCTCTCAGGGTCCAAATCATCGTCACAATGGGTCAAAGACCCGGGCCCACTGACAATCTGAAGCCCTGGTCTTTGCCTTTGGTGGGAGTGTAGAGTGATGATTTTAACTATTTTTTGTCTGTTTTTGCAGGTGGCGTTCTTCAGTTCGATTACCTACAGTTCTTTTTTTTGGTTCGATTTTTGCATGTTGTCTAAAATCACTATTCATGAAAAGACATTAAATTAAAGATTAATTCATCTAATGACAGCTTACAGTTACAGAGAGAGTCGCCCATATTCTACATCAAGTGTTTTTCTCTTTTCGTTAGATAGATTTTAGCTATCTTTTTGTGGTTCTGCAGGTGGCGTTCTTCAACTCCATTGCCTACAACGACCATCTGGTGCATCACAGCCTGCAGAGAGAGTTGCCCATATTCTACATCAAGTGTTTTTCTTTCTTCATTAGATAGATTTTAGCTATCTTTTTGTGGTTCTGCAGGTGGCGTTCTTCAGCTCCATTGCCTACAACGACCATCTGGTGCGTCACAGCCTGCAGAGAGAGTCGCCCACCGCTTACTTCAAGTGCAGCGAGTGTGGCCTCGACTTCCCCTCAGAACACGGCATGAGGGTGCACCTCAGCACACACACAGGTATGTCATGGATGCGCATGCATGTGCGTGCAGGCGCATGCACACGCACATTCACATTTGCATGCATACTTGCACAAACTCAAGCTCACTCGCGTGTGCGCGCACCTCCGCACACACATGCATGCACACAGAATGATTTCAGGAAATTTTAAAGCCAGCAGCGCTGTTCTCGAGATAAGAGTAAATCCATTGAGAAATTGTGGGGGATGGGGAGGGGGGTATGTTGACTGGGAGTGGCTGGTGGAAGCAAGCATGGACAAAGCAATCATGTCCCAGCTGCCACTCAAATCCACAACGCAACCCAGCATGTTCATCCCATTCAGATGAAGTCCACTTCCAACAGCCACTTCATTAAAAAGTTGCTTACTAATCATATTGATAGTGTAGTTTGATAGTGTAGGATAATTATGAAAGATTTTGAATGGGTAATAATTTGGTTTAATTGTTACTTTCCACGTTTGTTTGACAGAAGGTACTCAATGTGGGTTGTTGTTTTCAGCCTGATTTTGAATGGGTAATAATTTGGTTTAAATATTACTTTCCACATTTGTTTGACAGAAGGTACTCAGTGTGGATTTTTTTTGTTCAGCCTGAAATTGCATATCTAGCTTCTGACCCCCACTAGGACATAATCCCTGGAGCCCACCAGGCATCTACAGCAGCCCCAGGATCTGTGGTATCTGTTCAGGATTTTGTTCTCTTGTGGACTGTGTGCAAATTGGAATGTTAATGCCAATGCTTCCATCATTTGATTTTGATATTATTGTTATGTGCATTTTTTTTATAGGACGAATATACTCATTTTACTAGTAAAACATTTAGTGGGTTTAGCCTCAAAAAGCATCACAGGGTTCTTACTCTTGAAGAGGAACAAAATTCAAGGAGTTTTCAAGGGGGTATTTGGATTTTCAAATTTTCAGTATGTAAATTTACAATTTTCTTTTGGCATGTTGACACAGTTGAGCGGTGAATGCTTTCAATTTTCACAACGCAGATCATCCAGGCCTACTGAGAGGAAGCAACGAACGTCAAAAGCTATGCCATGGAAAGGCGAATGCACATGTGCACGAGCGAAAGCAGACGAGGGAAATGAAGAGCACCGATCAAATGAGAGCACCACAAATCTCTTTGTCATTTATTTTATTTTGTGTTTGTGAGGAAATTCAGCCCCCAAATGGTTTCTACCTACTCAGATTGTATGTATGTAGGACTACAAGTTCGGCCCATGATAGATTTTCAAGGGGTTTTCATGGGGTGATTAAAATTTCAATCATTTAAAAGGGTTTTCAAGCACCTTTTGACCAAGTTCCAAATTAAAGGGGGTTCAAGGGTTCTCAAGGGGAGTATGAACCCTGCATCAGCTTCAAGGGGCTTTGCCCCCTAACCCTAGGATTTTAACCCTTTCGCCGCCAGCCATTTTTCAGCAAAGAAAATACCATTAAACTTAACTGGGTAATGAAAAAAAATCTGCAATATTGGAAATTCCTCTGTCACATATATTATAACATTAGGCCTTTCCTTACCTCCCAAAATGAAGAAAATATGGTTTTGGGATAACAGGCCCTGATTTGGGCACATGGGTGCAACATTGGCGGTGAAAGGGTTAAGAATGATGATGATAATGAACTTGAAGATAATAATTATTGTTACCATAATTAAATCAGAGCTTCCAATTGTCAGGGGGACCCATGTCAGTGACCCATATTTTACAAAAAATACCCATTTTTGTGTATCTAGGGATCATATGACCCATGAAGTTTGAAAACAGCCTGAAGCTCTGGACCCATACATTTCTTTAAATAGACCCCTCATTTTGTGCAGACAGGGTATGATGTCTGAAAACAGATTGAAGCTGTGTGATTATTGTATCCATTTTCTGTAGCAGGTTTGACGATGCAAAGTCACGGCAACAACACGAACGTTCAAATACAACCTGTTCTCTGTTAGCTGTGTTATTGTTGTTGATGATGAGAGTGATGATGATAATGAAGACAGTGATTATCATTACCGTTGTTGCATCCTTTTTGTGTGGCAGGTTTGACAATGCAGAGTCGCGGCAGCCTCATGAACGTTCGTAAATCCAGCCTGTTCAACTGTTTGCGGTGATGATGATAAGAGTGATGATGATAATGAAGACAGTGATTATCATTACCGTTGTTGCATCCTTTTTGTGTGGCAGGTTTGACAATGCAGAGTCGCGGCAGCCTCATGAACGTTCGTAAATACAGCCTGTTCAACTGTTTGCGGTGATGATGATAATGAAGACAGTGATTATCATTACCGTTGTTGCATCCTTTTTGTGTGGCAGGTTTGACAATGCAGAGTCGCGGCAGCCTCATGAACGTTCGTAAATCCAGCCTGTTCAACTGTTTGCGGTGATGATGATAAGAGTGATGATGATAATGAAGACAGTGATTATCATTACCGTTGTTGCATCCTTTTTGTGTGGCAGGTTTGACAATGCAGAGTCGCGGCAGCCTCATGAACGTTCGTAAATACAGCCTGTTCAACTGTTTGCGGTGATGATGATAATGAAGACAGTGATTATCATTACCGTTGTTGCATCCTTTTTGTGTGGCAGGTTTGACAATGCAGAGTCGCAGCAGCCTCATGAACGTTCGTAAATACAACCTGTTCAACTGTTTGCGGTGATGATGATAAGAGTGATGATGATAATGAAGACAGTGATTATCATTACCGTTGTTGCATCCTTTTTGTGTGGCAGGTTTGACAATGCAGAGTCGCGGCAGCCTCATGAACGTTCGTAAATCCAGCCTGTTCAACTGTTTGCGGTGATGATGATAATGAAGACAGTGATTATCATTACCGTTGTTGCATCCTTTTTGTGTGGCAGGTTTGACAATGCAGAGTCGCGGCAGCCTCATGAACGTTCGTAAATCCAGCCTGTTCAACTGTTTGCGGTGATGATGATAATGAAGACAGTGATTATCATTACCGTTGTTGCATCCTTTTTGTGTGGCAGGTTTGACAATGCAGAGTCGCAGCAGCCTCATGAACGTTCGTAAATACAACCTGTTCAACTGTTTGCGGTGATGATGAGAGTGATGATGATAATGAAGACAGTGATTATCATTACCGTTGTTGCATCCTTTTTGTGTGGCAGGTTTGACAATGCAGAGTCGCAGCAGCCTCATGAACGTTCGTAAATCCAGCCTGTTCAACTGTTTGCGGTGATGATGATAAGAGTGATGATGATAATGAAGACAGTGATTATCATTACCGTTGTTGCATCCTTTTTGTGTGGCAGGTTTGACAATGCAGAGTCGCGGCAGCCTCGCAAACGTTCGTAAATACAACCTGTTCAACTGCCCCCTGTGCCCTAAGCAGCTGGTGGGGCGAAAGCTGTACCACGATCACATCCGCATGCACAAGAGACAGCGCGTAACTAATGTGGGACAGTATTACAAGCACGACAAGAGCCCTCAGTGAAACATGGAAACAAATAAAGGTCCGTTATCAAGTACTGTAACTGTAAAATATTGTGCACAAGAGACAGCGCGTAACTAATGCGGGACAGTATTACAAACACAAGGACAACAAGAGCCCTCAGTGAAGCATGGAAACAAATGGTCCGTTATCAAGTTGTATGTAACATTGTGAACAAGAGACAGCGCATAACTAATGCGGGACAGTATTACAAGCATGACAAGAGCCCTCGGTGAAACATGGAAACAAATAAAGGTCCGTTATCAAGTACGGTACTGTAACTGTAAAATATTGTGCACACGAGTCACCATCTAGCCAACTAGGGACAGCACTGCAAATATCACAGGGATAAAAAGGAGACTAGACATGGTTCATAGGGGCCTTACCAGTCCTTATAAGTCTTGACAAATTGAAATCTCCAAGTAAGGCCTTACAAGTGCTTACATTCACTTCAAGGTCCTTACAAGTCCTGACAGCTGCCCAAAACTGCCCTGAGCAGCAAGACCATACTCAAAATAGATCGCAGAAGCAGCAATTTTACACTTGAGAAACATCACTCAGCACCTACTCCACCTTACCCCCCTCTCCCACCTTCCCGTTTCAACTGACAAGCAGACGAAAGATGCACTGTGAGTTGTCAAGAGAAATTGGACTGAAATCTCGTTCTTTATCCTTGTGTAGTTTTGCGAGAAAACTCGTATATCTGTGTCAGCCATAGTTTTTCTATCAGCTTAGACATTGTTCACAATGCTGGGAAAGTGTTCCTTTCAATATCGTTGGCTAAAGTAAAAGATGGAGATTATCCTTACGCCTACAGGTCCTTACAAGGTCCTTACTTGGGGATAGCTGAAAGCCCTGGGAACTCTGCTAGAACAGAACTGATTGTGATCATGATGAGACACGGAATGCTGAAATGCTGGATAAGATACAGTGTGTAGGTAGTACATATTATTTTAGGTATTAGGTACTTTATAGTCACAGAGGCGTTTCTGTGAAATTCGGGTTGCTCTCACCCGGAGAGCGCGTCGCAGCCAGAGGCGCGCCGCCCAATTGTTTTTGTTCATGCGATTTTTGTGACCGATGAGGAAGGAAAGGGAGGGCGTAAATTTTGACTAAATGACAACTTTTTCGTTGCCACTGGGTTTAACGTGTGCTAAGTGCATGGGTACACGGGACCTCGGTTTATCGTCTCATCCGAAAGACTCCACGTTTAGACCGTAAAGCCTAGTGTAAAGTGAGAGGAAATATCCCCTGTACTCAGGTTCGAACTCGGGTTTACTTGACACGAGGCGAACGCGATTCCTCTGTGCCACTCTACACTCAAGTATAGAATTGCTACAAAGACTGTACATGGATGCAACTACACAAAATGAAAAAAAAAAGAAAGGCCGGGATCTAGGGGTAATCCCCCTGCAGCTGAAGACAAAAATGATTTATGAAGGTATTTTAGTTTGCTTTTTCCACAATTTATGCAAATGCTTATTTGAAAGTGTTTAAAAAATACAGTAGACACACAAAGATCTTGTTTGACAAATTTAAAAATTAAAGGAAATTTCTTTTCTGGCAAAGTTCAAAAACATGAAATCCTTGTATACCAGGAAAAGTTGCACCCATGCAGTAAGGAGACTAGTAGAACTTGTTTTCTCGATCCATCTGTTGCTTCCATGCCGTTCATTCCGAGCCCCAACTGGCTGCCACACCCTGGTTTAAGACCAGTAGAGCTGGTAGAGCTTCACTGATTTTGATAGCAAGAGGTGAGATGCTGAAATGCCAAAGCATGTTCGCAGAAACTTGCAAATGAATTGTCTGCATACTGTCACTTTTTTCCCCTCATTTTAATTCAAAACTGTGTTGTATTCTGACTTTTGATTCTCATATGAATGATAATTTTGTTCAAAACATTTGAAATTGCTAAAATGTTTTTGCACCGCACCCTGGAAAGTGATTTATTTTTATATCAGAAAATGGGTTACCATGGTAAATGTTATTTTCTGGAGCACTTGAAGGCATTTTGCAAAAACATTTGACGCGATTCGGTCAAGCGGTTCGGGAGATATCCTTGGGACAGACAGAAAAGAAAAAAAAAGAAGAAAAAAATCCCAGACAAACCAGTCCATCGCAAAGTCCGATCACCTTCGGTGACGGACAAAAACAAACTAACTAATGTAAACTTTCCAAGCATTTAATCTTCTTGAGCCTGAAAAACCAAAAGGATCACAGCCATAGATATGGCCTGATGAAAAGTGAGCAATTCACTGGACAATTGGCCACAAATGATATGATGGGCGTCTGTGTTTAGTCTGGTGTAAATCAAAAGGATCACAGCCATAGATATGGCCTGACGAAAAAGAGCAATTCACTGGACAATTGGCCACAAATGATATGACGGGCGTCTGTGTTTTGTTTAGTCTGGTGTAAATCAAAAGGATGGCATGGTAATGGTTATTACAAATCTAAGTAGCCATTTAGTGGGTTGTATTGTGTTGTTGTAATCACACTGCGTTGTAGGGAGGGGCAGTGGAACACAACTGGTGCTCAAAATCAACCCATGCTCGCAATAGCATGGCTTGGATGACAGGAAACAGGACTCTTAAAATGACAGAGAAATACTTAGGGTTTGTGTGTGTGTGTGTGCAAGCACACACATGTTCACAAGTATTATGAATGTGCGCATGTGTGACAATGTATGTAAAACAGACGTAAATAATACTGTAGTGAATGCTCCTTACTTATGCATTCACCGGTCTTTATGTTGTGTGTGTGTATGTTTTTTGGGGGGTGAATTAATTTTTTTAAACGAGTGTGAATGCTGCACGATTAATGATCTTCTACAGTACTGGATAATCTTTTCTTTTTCTTTTTGCTGTCCCATCTTCTGGGCCGTACAGTGGCGTTGCTCCCACACCGCTCATTCCGAATCCCAATTCACAGCCACACCCCAGCCTGTTCATGTCACAGAATCCGAGACAAGCAGTCCAAGGGGAGCAAATCTATGTTAGGCTGTCAGGAGGCAACCAACTGAGGAGATACTGCACTGCTACTGAGTCACTTTGGTGGAGTTCAGTAGAGCCTGTACAGGACACCACCTCCTAAGCCCCCTACTGACGACACTATTCTCTTGGTCGCGGAGCCAGCGTGAGTGAGGTCCTCCTCCGAGGGCGCCACCATGACCGTCCACCGAAAGCTTCCCAGAACATACTGATCCCCATGACTTTGACCCGAATGCACCAAGGGCATAAACTGGATTGGAAAGCGAAACTGAGGTCACCATGAGAGCAGGGCTTGCAAAGCCACAGAATTTGAGATTTTTTTCTCTTTTTAATGATTGATGGAAATGAGTCGGATGACTATGATACTGATGGTGCTATGGAGTTCCGTATCGGAGACTGCATGACAGGGCTGTATTCTACTCTTCCTGAACCGGATAATCTTTGTACACTTGAAGTGTTTTGTGACTGGCCATGACTGTCAAACCAGGGGGCATCTGTAGCAGCTCTTGGTGCTGCTGCCAAAGGGATTGGTTGGCCTTTGGGGACATTTCTCAGCACCACCTGTCCTAAAAGTCATATTGGCTGAGAGAGCGGGGATGTACCCTGGGCAAGGCTTCTCCAGCATAAATAAATTCCTACCCTGCAGAATAGCAGTTGCCAGCCTCCTCTGCTGTCTAGAAGTCATAGTCAGACACAACTGACTCACACACATGCACGCACACGCACACACACATTTAAGAATGCTTATTCTTTTACATGGTAGACTATTTTTGTTGTTGTACAGATTTTTGTGCTCGTTTTCTTGATAATTCTTTGTTTCATTGTATTTGCCACAGAGTTATTTCATTTTTCTGTATGATTACAACATAATAAATAATAGTATTAGTAATAAAGAAAATGTTGAACATTTGGCATTATTTGTTTAATTTGAAGAAAGTTGAAATCATTTGGCCAGTCATCTACTGTGCTAGATGTCGATAAAAATGTGTGTGTGTGTGTGTAAGCGTTTGGACTCAGAGGCATAAAATGCTAAATCCTGCAAACACAGATTTTATATATCAAAAGCAATCAGATTTTCTCCAGTGACGTTTCGGCGTTTCATTATTTTTGACCCATAGAAACCTTCATAAAACATTGTCACAACTCCTTGACATTATTTTGAATTCTCATTCTTTAATACAGTGGAACCTCCCTACTAGCACTTCCCTATTAAGACTCCCTCTAAGATGTGACCAAAACGTTTTTCACCGATTTCCCCCCCCATCATATCCAGAGTGTCCGGCTCCCTATGAAGACCCCTCCCTATGAAGACCTTATTTGGGCTGATTGTTCAAGGTCTTAATAGGGAAGTTCCACTGTACTGCTACACAACATTTGCAGAATTAACCTTTTCACCGCCAACATCGCATTTTAGCACCACAATGGTTTAACACCTTTGCCACTAAAACTGTAAAAGGCATCAAACCTGGGCCTGTTATCCAAAAACCCTATTTTCTTAATTTTGGGAGGTAAGGATAGGCCTAATGTTATATATATGTCACAGAGGAATTCGCAATATTGCAGATATTTTATTTTCTCTACCCAGTTAAGTTTAATGGTATTTTTTGGCTGAAAAATGGCTGGCGGCGACAGGGTTAATGCCTCTGAGTGTATATACATGTACGTATGCAACATTAATGTGCCCAAGAGTCAAAAGGGTTAATGCCTCTGAGTGTATATACATGTATGTATGCAACATTAATGTGCCCAAGAGTCAAAAGGGTTAATGCCTCTGAGTGTATATACATGTATGTATGCAACATTAATGTGCCCAAGAGTCAAAAACAAAAACCACAATAATTTGACACAAAATAGCGCATTTACACATTCAGTTCCAATTTCTATTTTCTCAAGGCAAAAACCAACCAACCACCAATAATTCACTTTGTTTATTCTCACTTCAAAACATTTTAACATTGAATAAAACTTTGTTCATGATATTGCGCTATTCTCTAACTACAGCAGGACTCACTGAATTTCTTTTTTTTCAAAAATGAACCACACAATTTCAAAAAACATGTAAACACATCCCAAAATGTCTACATGATCAGCATGCAAACATACCAGTGGAGATAACAATTTGTAAGCAAATTCCAAGTGATGCCCCCCCCCCCCCCCCCCAGTACACTCAATACACAACAAGAGGTGAACCACACAATTTAAACACATGCACATAAGGCCAAAAAATAAAAAAAGTTGTGGTTAAGGTAACATGGCCCCAAAAAATAGGGTAGGTAGGTAGGACCTAACTTTTTTTGTTTTGTTTTTGTTTTTAAGGTCTCTCTCTCTCCCTCTCTCACTCACTCTTACTCTCTTGGTGTGCGTGTCATGAACAATGAGTAATTTAAAGTAAACCCAAAGAAATAAAACTTTCTCTTTCTCAACAAAATTGTAAGCTCTTCAGTCCCAGCTCTTTGAAATTGCCGAGTGTTGTTGAAAACTCTAGTTCGAAAGGTTCAGCTAAGAAGTAAGATAGCTGAACCACCTCGGCATGTGATGTTTTCCTTTCCTACATCCGGATGAATGTCCCGGAAAACATCCACGAGCGTGTAAGATGCTTTTAAACTATGAAAGTGCTAATCACCCTCATATTTTCACAAATTTATATGAGCGTATGGCCATCTCTCTTCTTTTTTTTGGACAAAGCAAAACAAAATGATAGGGTCGGGCGAAAAAAAATAGGGTACTGGATACCTTAACGGTTAGCCACACCATTTATTTGGTGGCCTAATCAACATGCAACATAGCAGCAGAGATAATAAAACATGTTAACCAAATTGAAAGTGACACATTTCCACCCCAGTACACTCGATACACAACAAACAAGTGAACCACACAATTTAAACACATCCAAAAATCTCTACATATCAGCAGTGATAATTTTAAAAAACATGTTAACAAAATCCCAAGGGACACATTTCCCCCCAGTGTACTCGATACACAAGCATTCAGAATAATATTCACATTAATTAAGTAACCCTACATATCGTAGGTGAAATTCAGAAACCTTGTATCTCAATTTTGGTAGTTTTGAGAAAAATGAATTTTTTTTTTTTAAAATTAACCGTGTTTACTTCAATTGATTAACTATGATGGATATGTTGTTCAAGACATTGCGAGTTTAGTCCTGCATTTTGTTAACACAATTTTTAAACAAAATTTAAAACTTGAAAAGAACGAAGATACAAGGTTTTTGTGCTTAAGTAGATCTGAATTTGGGATTTACGAGTTTTTCATCAATTTACACAACCTCATTTACTCCAGATAGAAAGTCGTTAGAGATACAAGCTTTTGATGGAAGGTGGCAGGAAAAATTAGAGAGCTCACTATCTATCTAACTAAAACAAACAAAAATCGAGATACGAGGTTTTTGAATTTCACCCACGATAAGCTATATAATTATAAACTAAACATAATTATAATGCATGCAACTAAAAACACACAACAAATCAAAACAAGAAATATAAAATAAAAGAGACAAAAAATCCCACACACCAAAAAACCCAGTGTGCGTTGTAAAAATGAATTTTTTTTAAAAATCAGTTAAAACAAAAAAAGAGACGGAGTGACAAAGTCTTGTGATTAAACTTTTCGGTTTCAGGTAATGTCTAGTCTCTTACAGCAGGCTACACAAGGGTGTAAGAAAGAAATGAGGGTTAACTCATTCGCATCGCAACGATTTTGAATTATTAAAGAAATCTCACAAATCACTCCAGCCATGCACACAAACAAAACATACAGAAACAAAAGGAGAAATGAAAGAAGATTACAGGTTTTTACTTCAGGTTTAGACATAGGGAAGTGGTAGATCAGACTTTTTTTCATATAGACTTTATATAGAAAAATGGCCTCCCCACAACAAACCACTACAAAAGCAAAGTCAGAGGCAAAATTGTGGTCTAAGGGAGCGAAGCGAGTTTAGAAGTGACCAAGGTATAGTGTGCAAACAGATTTACTTCCCTTGAAGCAAATGCACCAAATTGACAGCTATCTATTAATTCCGGACATATATGGCCGGAATGACTTGAATGAGTTAAACAAACAGCGGTTGTGATTCCTGAACACATTTTACAACAGTCCGCAGGCAACAAATGCTCTACGACGCCAGACCTGACCAGGGGGAGTGGAGCCTCTGGGGCAGCCGCCACGACCTGGCAAACAATGGGCTTCGTCATGACGACTGGCTTAACGATCTGACGCTGCCAACTGGATGGACCGTGAGGAGAAGTAAAGAACAACAGTTGGCAAGTCTATCATTTTGAGCTCAAAATAAAAACAAGTACAAAAAATATGTTATTAAAATATATCTCCGACAGTATGCATCTTTTTTAAAAGAAAATTCTAAAGATTCCTGTATCTCAAAAACCATCCATATCTTTTCATGAAAATTGTGAAGACTCCTTAATTTCAAAAAGTATATTTTTTCTCTTTAATTCAAAATTGTAAATGCTGTATCTTAAAAAAAAAAATCCATATTTATTCCAAAACAAGGCAAAGGCAAAGAGATATGACAAGCTTACACCAGAACATAGATAAAGAGAAATGATGACCTCTAAGGAAGCAAAATAAAAGAACACTTCAGGAAGCTTTGTGGCAGGGACCATCAATGAAAGGGAGATAATCTGAACCACTGCAGGCTGAACAATAATTAGTGAATGTTGCCTCAAGCTTCTATTTGCTTTTCTTTCGATCAATAACTGTTAAAACAAATGATAAACTGAGGGGAAAAAAGGCTAAAACAGAAATAAAAATGGTTAACAAAAGAAAAAACCGCTGAAACTAGACGGGTTGTTTTGTCCTTTTTAATAAGAGAAAACACAACGTTTCAAGGAATATCCTCGTTATCAAGTGAAAATGAAAGAAAGTAAAGTAAAGATCATAGATTGAAATAGCAAAAAAGAAAAAGAAAAGACTGAGCAGATTTCAAAATAAATGCAAGGGCTGGTAAAAAATATATATACACACACACACACGCACACACACACATGCATACATGCATGCACACATTACTCACATGCCCGCATAAAAGCATACACACATAAACACACACAAGCACACATTTGCAAACATACATCCACATACACAAAAGCACATCTACACATCAAGGACATGGTTTGCTTCACTCGGGCTAAATCATCATAAATTAATCATCACCGTCATCATCATCATCACCACCATCACCATTATTATCATCATCATCATCATCACCACCGTCCATCATCACCACCACCACCATCACAATCACCATCATCATCACCACCACCACCATCATCATCCCCCAAAGATCTCCAAATAGTGTCATCCAAAGAGTCAGAAATTTCGAGAATCCTGGCTAATCAAACGGCTTGGAACTACACCAGCTGGCTTGATTTCAAAACAGTAATTCAAGATTTACTGACTCTTTGGATGACACTATTTGGAGATCTTTGGGGGATGATGGTGGTGGTGATGATGGTGATGGTGGTGAATGTGATGGTGGTGATGGACAATGGTGATGATGATGATGATGGTGGTGATGATGATGATGATGATGATTGTGATGGTGGTGATGGACAGTGGTGATGATGATAATAATGGTGGTGATGATGACGGTGATGATTAATTTATGATGATTTAGCCCGAGGGAAGCAGACCATGTCCTTGATGTGTAGATGTGCTTTTGTGTATGTGAATGTTGCATGTATGTTTGCAAATGTGTGTTTATGTGTGTATGCTTTTATGCGGGCATGTGAGTAATGTGTGCATGCGTGTGTGTGTGTGCGTGCGTGTGTGTGTGTGTGTGTATTTTGTACCAGCACGTGCATATGTGTGTGTCTGCATGCGCATGTGTGTTTTAATCAAAGTGAATACCAACTCAGCTTTGCTATTTTTTGTCATTGCATGTCCCAAGAAGTTTTTGGTTGCTACGTTAGTTTTGATGTTCAATGCAGGGTTAGTATGTGCTCACTATATATTTTTTACCAGCCCTCGCATTTATTTTGAAATCTGCTCAGTCTTTTTGTTTTTCTTTTTTGCTATTTCAATCTATGATCTTTACTTTACTTTCTTTCATTTTCACTTGATAACGAGGATATTCCTTGAAACGTCGTGTTTTTCTCATATTAAAAAGGACAAAACAACCTGTTTAGTTTCAGCATTGTTTTCTTTTGTGTACCTTGTCCTTCAGTGGTCATTTCTTTATTTTAAAAAAAATGGTTAAGTTGAAGTTTAAGAAAAAAGCCAAATTCCAAATCGTGAAAATCAAAGCAATAAATTGAATTGTACTCAGTATGGGACTACTTTTTGTTTTAATCCCTCCACCATAACCATTTCCACCTTTGGTGACTTTTTCCATCTTTTAAATGTTATTGTTCTCATTCTTACTTTTTTTCCTCCTTTTTTTGTTGTGTGCTTTGCATTGCTTTGGTGGGCCTGTATTTTTTTCGAAAAAAAAAATTTCCTCCCCACTTTCTTTGGTTTTTATTCTTTTTTTTCAAAGTAGTTTTAACCTCATGCTAAGCTAGATCCAGGTTCCAGACGACAAAAGGCAAAAACATCTTTGAAATTTATGGGGAGAAAGCACACACACAAATCCTTGAAATGTACAAAGGATTCTGTGATCCCCTGGTCAATGTTTGTTAACTGTTGAGCACTTTGTATTGTTGATTTATGGCAGAGAGCTGAAAGAACACAGTGCGCAGAAGATCACATTGCTAATCTAAATAGTGATGTTCGAGACGTTTATACCACCCCTTTTATATCAGGATATAACGTTTTCCCATTAATTTCATTTTAAATTTTCGCTGAAACTTGCAAAATCACTGAAACTTGGTGGCCCTCCTATACATGGGTTAAAACCATTCATAAATAATCAACCTGATGTTTGTCCCCACGATGTTTGTCCCCACGATGTTTGTCCCCACGATGTTTGTCCCCACGATGTTTGTCCCCACGATGTTTGTCCCCACGATGTTTGTCCCCACGATGTTTGTCCCCACGATGTTTGTCCCCACGATGTTTGTCCCCACGATGTTTGTCCCCACGATGTTTGTCCCCACGATGTTTGTCCCCACGATGTTTGTCCCCACGATGTTTGTCCCCACGATGTTTGTCCCCACGATGTTTGTCCCCACGATGTTTGTCCCCACGATGTTTGTCCCCACGATGTTTGTCCCCACGATGTTTGTCCCCACGATGTTTGTCCCCACGATGTTTGTCCCCACGATGTTTGTCCCCACGATGTTTGTCCCCACGCACTACAAAGAAGAGACATCAGAACCAAGTCCACACATAAAAACAATTCCTGCATCTTCTAGCCATCCACACACACACAACTAAGATCAACGTGATTGGTGTCCTTAAGAAAGCTGTTACTGTGTAAAGTGTGTTAATCCTATTGGATGGATATAACAGTACCTTAGTAAGAGGACCTCACTCACGCTGGCTTCATGAAAAGTTAGCCATCATTGTCATCAGCAGTAGGCTTAGTAGGTTGTGTCCTGCATAGGTTGGATCAGACCAGGCTCCACTGAACTCCATCAAAGCGACTCGGCAGCAGTGCAGTGTCGCCTCTGGTGGTTGCGTCCTGATGACCTGACATTATTATGGTCCGTAGGGGGCTTAGTAGGTGGTGTCC
Source organism: Phymorhynchus buccinoides (assembly GCA_017654935.2). NCBI lineage: Eukaryota > Metazoa > Mollusca > Gastropoda > Neogastropoda > Raphitomidae > Phymorhynchus > Phymorhynchus buccinoides. The sequence goes on from JAGGCT020001116.1 coordinate 18,540, forward strand.
TGCATAGGTTAGATCAGATCAGGCTGCACTGAACTCCATCAAAGCGACTCGGCAGCAGTGCAGCGTGGTTTCCTCTCGATGACCTAGCACAGACTGCTCCCTGTGGGCTGACAGTGTCAGGGTCTGTGACCTGACAAACCAGGTTGTGAATGTAACCTGGGACTAACCGCACGTCGCTCGGGGCAACAATTGGGGGCCAGAAAAGATGGGATAGAAGAACAAACAAATCATGCCCAGTGTTCTCACACACAGTCACAAACGTATTAACACCGCTCACAAATAAACGGTCCGGACAAAGGCGGTGGAGGTTTGGCCGAGCTGGAAACGGGCGCATCTTTAGAGGACTTGGGCTGCACCGGCGTGGATTCCCTGTTGGGATGCTTGTTCTTGAGGTGTTTGTTCAGCGACGCTTTCTGCTTGAAGGCCTCTGAGCAGTACTGACAAGCGTAAGGCGACACCCCCGTGTGCTGGCGCGTGTGAACCGTCAGGTAATCCTTGCGGCGGAACCTCATCTCGCACACCTCACAGACGTACGGCTTCTCTGCCGTGTGGATGCGTTCGTGCTCCTGCAGCTCCCATTTGCTGAACGTGCCTTTCTGGCAGATGCGGCACAGGTGGATCTTCTCCTTTTTGTGAATCCGCTTCACGTGCTTGCTGCGCTGGGCTTTCTCGAAAAAGGCCTTGTCGCACAGCCGACATTTGAACGGCTTGTCGCCAGATTCGTCGTCATTGTCTTCAACTTTTCCGGGCAGCAGCGTGTTGTGAACTTGGGTGGCGTGCTCTTTCAGTGTTTCGTGGTCTGGAAACTCTGCCAAACACTCGGAGCATGTGATTGGCTGATTTTGATCACCCTGGGGCGGTGGAACTTGCGAGCACTGGATGTGCAGATTGGGGGTTGCGGCTTGCAGGGTGTAAAATTGCTGTCCCATCTGTTGGGGATAAGCACCATTAGGAACCTGCTGCTGTTGCTGCTGATGGTGGGACGATTGTTGGTAACAGTTTGGATCTGGCAGGAAATAGGACGACTGTTCACCGTGCAACTTCTGATCCGGCTGAGATGGGGCAAACCGAGTGCTGAGAACGGGGGTGGGTGTGGTGGGGAGGAGGAGGGTGTAGGTGGATGACTGATGAGGAACGTAGGAAGAGGGGACGGGGGAAATAATTTGGCTGGGTGCCACAGGCGAGTTATAATGGTCACTGAAATACTTATGAAAGTACAAGTCCTCTTTGATGTTGCTCATCACGTTGAGGATGTTATTCGGCTCGGATTTGATGCTACAGGTGATTGTGTTTTGGGTCTCAGGCTCCCGTTTGCATAAAGATATGGCTGGAACAGAAAAGAAAGGAAAATCACTGGTTTTAGCAATAGAATAAAATCACTGGTTTTAGCAATAGAATAAAATCACTGGTTTTAGCAATAGAATAAAATCACTGGTTTTAGCAATAGAATAAAATCACTGGTTTTAGCAATAGAATGCCCTTTCTGTAAATTCTGTAATACATTGTGGCTGAAACAGAAAGCATCACATTTTAACACTACTGTAAAGTACCTTGTACAAGCCCATGTTCGTTTAACTCTTAGTCTCATAAACTGTTTGAAACCGCGCCTGTCCGCCATTACTGCTGGTTCATAAACCGCTTGAAAACGCGCCTAGTCACTTACAACTGAAACCGGTTTCACAAGAAAAGCAGACGATGCTTTAACTTTCGCGCATGCGCAGATTAGCTTCCTAAGGTGTCGAACTTCCTTCCTGTCTGCTTCATAACCACCTCATGGCCGATCTCACAAAGTTTTGCGTCGATTTTCACCGAATTTGTTTTGTTCGACTTCTGGACCACCTTCGCCATATAACAGCATGACAGGAAACAAATGAGAAAAAAAATCAAATAAACAGCGATCCAGTGTTTGTAGCAGAAATGTAGTGTGCTAAACAGCGATTCAATTGAACTTTGATCATTATGAAGTGGATCTGCAGTCTGTGATATTTGGTTTGAAACTGATTGTAAGATGATCGCGCGTGATCCAAGTAGGCAGGTCGGGTTAACGCCGGGATAACATTATGAAAGGAAGCGTTATCCCGGCGTTAACCAGACCTGCCTACTTGGAATTTTCCCAATCAGTAGCCCAGCCATCAATTTTCAGTAGCATGGCAAATTTTTCCGTAGCATCCACAAACGACGGCAATCGATTTGTTCTCTTCCTGAGCCGAAACGCACTGTTTATGTTTCGCCGATTGAACGTGTTGACGGCAATTGTCTCTACCGCCATGATTCACAGAGAAGTCCGCATGGCAGAGGTTGCACTGCAGTGAGCATGGTTCGCACCGAGTCAACTTCTGACGATGCAAGGCCACTCCTCCGTGTAAGCTATTTTGAAAACTTGTGCGGCAGGCCAATGTTTTTTCTTAGAACAAGATGGTGTGCCAGATGATTTTCGTTTTCTTGGTTTGAAACATCTCCCGAATCGGTACTGCTGCTGGAGTCCGCCATTTTTTTCAGAGAAAGTAATAAGAACGCATGCGCAGTCACTTTGATAAAAACGGAAGTGACAAGGTTAGGCCTATCGCGCGTGACGCGGGTTCTGCTCTTAGAAACAGACAAAACCGGGAACGGCATAGGGCCTAAGCAAAAATAAAATGCGGCGGCAATTTTTTTTTCTCCGTAGCAACGTTAAGGTTGCCATAGCTCCGTAGCAAAGCTTTATTTTTCGTAGCTGCTACGGACAAATCGTAGCAGTAGGCAGGTCTGGTTAACCAGGCCCAAGAATTACAGACACCTGCAGTGCAGGTCTTGAAATTAGAGCAACACTCTCACAATCGCATCTGTTAAGTGGATGAAGCTCGACTGTGTGGTTTCAGTCTTCCCAACTCACTCTGGGTAGGAGTTGGTCCAGGACCGAAAAAAAAACTTTGCCTCTGATGGGATTTGAACCTGTGACCTCCCAGCCAGTAGTCTGCATCGCTAACCACTATGCCACGGCGGCTCGTCATTATTATTATTATTATTTTCAATCAAAACAGCACCCATGTATGTCTGGACTTGAGAGAAAAAAGGAAGCACCAAACTTTTCAACAATGCCTTTTTCTGTGCAATCTTAATCAACAACAAACAACATCACCCTCAGGCATTTACTATAATCATCCAAAATTTGAAGTGATTATTTGCAGCGGTTCACAAGATACTGACAGGACAAAATCAGAACTGTTTAACTGAACAACTCCTCCTCAGCAAAGGTGGTAGATGAAGAAAAATAATAATAAAAATAAATAAATAATAATTTAAAAGAAACATCCAACCCACTACTCAGCTACACCCTAATCTCAATCTCTCTTCCATCTTACTACAAAAGTGAGATTTCTGCTATATCGACTCTTGTTTTTGAGTGGAGTATAGAGGGGGGGGGGGGGGGGGGGGGGAGACACAAGAATAAAGAATGCAAAGAAAGAAGAAATGGTGGGGAAAGAGGGCGATTCTTAATGCGTTAGGATAACGGCTTTTATCGACTCCAAATATGTCCAACTTCTTGCGAAACGTGATTTGTTGTCCATTATTTTCCTTAGTTTTGTTTTTGTTTTTAATTTTAATGCATGAAAATGTTTTCTTTTCTTGTATCGTATTGCGCTTGTATGAGAGCACACTGTAATTTCTCCTAACGAGATAATAAACTATTTCTGACTTTGACTCACAGTCACCAACACAGATTACCTGGCATATGGTCTGTTTGCATTGCAGAATAATCAGCCACGTTCGTTTCCACACTGACTGGGGACGACCCAAACAATCCATTATTAGGAGCATCACCCATCTCCACCTGAAGAAAAAAAAAAGCCCCCACATATTTATATGCAAATGATAATTGTGATGCACACACGTATGTGTCAAGACACTCAGGAATGTCATCTCACACACTGGGTTCCAGACCAGTACATTGCTAAACACTAAACGTAGCCAATGTTCACCCGACGCACAGTTTGCAAAAACAAACAAGAGTGACAGCGCCGCACTGACTCACTATTGTGTGTGCTGCATTAGTCTACACCATCTTGGTCTTATTGTAAAAGATGACGTCATTAGTACAATCACTAAAATAACATAATTCAAGCAAGAAGTGGAGTTTAGCGTCCAATCGGTCATAGACTCATATGGACGATATTCCTGAAGACAACAGGGTCTTCCCGGGGATGGAGACGATGCGATGGTGATGAGACAGTGGTTCTGGATGTGGCAAGGCGTTGTGGTTGATTCCCAATAGCGTTGTGAACCCTTGAACATAGGGGTTGACAGTCTGGTACTGTGTCGTTTGGACGGGTGATCAAGTCTGGGCTTTCTTCTTCTCCTTGATGCTTAGGGTGGGATCAGCATCGTCGTTGCGGGGCAGAGATGGCAAAGCCTTGTGAAACTGCCCGTAGGTTGTCAATTTCAACTCCCGCATTTCTTGTCCAAGTCTGCTGGCTGCTAACCCCTCTCCCAAAGGCTGTCTTCAGGACCACAGGGCAACCTGCTCCATACCGGGGTGTTAATGTCGTCACACACGGACAGGAGACACACAGTCAGGTCGAATCATCTCAGCAGGTGGGTGTTTCCCTCCCAGTAGGCAAGTGGTTCGCTGGTCCCACTTAAGCCAGCCTAGGAAAACTTGCAACTGGCGCCTACTGGGCATCGGTGGTCTTTTTTACTCAGACTCAGTGGCCAACAACACTGTAGAGATGATCCAAGCCGCTGCACGTTGTTCTGTCCGCATACAAATCCATCAACTCCCCATGGTGAGGGAGGATAACTGTGTCGCCCTTTCTGCTGTCTGCCACTCAGCAGAACTTCAAGTGTAGTCTGCCACCTTTACACTTGGGAATGCTGTATATGACATCATTTCTTTATGACGTCAAAGAATTGAAATATCCCTTAAAGACAAAGTAATAACCTGTTCAATTCAGAGATCTATATAAATATTCCTTAAGCAAATTAATATCAGATTTGCATCCAATTTGTTGTAGTTGCTTTTGAATTAAAGCAGTCACTGGAGACATAATGTGATTTTACTTTTTAGGCATTGTGCAAAAAAACTGGTTGTGCTATTATTTGTAGTTTCTAAGAAAATTCCCATGTTAAATCTGACCCCAAATTGTGAAGATGAATTAACACTGCATACACACGCGCACACATGCACCACACAAAGGCAATTCTGCCCAAAACTCACTGGTTTGTTTTATTTTTAGTGGTTTGGGGGGAGGGGTACTTTATGCTTGCTGTGCATGCAGCCAATTGTCTGATTCAAAAACATAATCTGTTTTAGAATTGTGTGTGTGTATGTGATTGTGAAAAGGGTGAGGGGGTGGTGAGGGTAGAAGGGGGGAGGGGGGAGAACTAATACCCACAATACCTTGAAATGTGAAGGCGGTAACCCTTCATAGGGAAGCGGAACGGTGTTCTGGGTGGCGGTAAAGCCAGGTTTGTAATTGTAATGTTCTTCTTGGGCCACATCTCTCTCCACCTTCACTTCTGAGGGAAGCAACAGTCGACTGCTGACGTCCATAGTCTTTCAACTTCTGCAAATACACAGTTACACTTGTTAACCCTTTCACCGCCAGCTATTTTTCAGCCAAAAATTGCCATTAAATTTACCTGCCCAGGTAGAGAACAAAATCCACCTGCAGTATTGGGAATTCTTCTGTGACATAATAAAATAAGGTCTATCCTTACTTCCCAAAACTACTACAATAGAGTCTTTGGATAATAGACCCCAATTTGATGCCTTTTAGTGACATAGGTGCTAAATCACTGTGGTGCTAAAAAGCGACTTCGGCGGTGAAAGGGTTAAACACACACAGGCATGCACACACTCATGTGCGGGCGCACACACACACACACTGTCATGTGCACACAAAGTTTTTATGTTTAAAAAAAAAAAAGTCAACAAACAGTGAAATAGATGTGTGGGTGAAGCAAACAGATGTGAAATCAGCACAGACTGGAGGAGTCATAAGGTGCCGACCCACTGCACATGATTCAATCCAACTGTGACTCAATTGTGACATTTGACTTGTAAGGCATGATTCTTGTGAAATCCTACCGTCTCCATGAATCTGATGGAATTCTAGTTTTGTTCACTATGTTTGTAGTCCTCCGTAAACTAATCGCATGAAATATCTGTATTTTTTGTATGAGGCATTTTAAATTTTAATATAACTAGCGCAATGCCTAGTACTGGCAATGCACAGTACTGGTAACGCCTAGTAACGGTAACGCCAAGTACTGGTAACACTGAGTACAGCAAATTTGAAGCGATTCGGTTAAGAAACGGCGGAGTTATAAGGCCCCGTTTCCCATTGGCGCTGCTCTGAGAGTGACGCGCTCTCCCGATTCTCTTCCAATTTGCTGCCAGGCTTTGCCCGGGCCATAGCAAGCCTGACAGGAAATTTGAGGCGACTCGGTTAAGAAACGGCGGAGTTATTCATAAAAAGGTG
>JAGGCT020001117.1:5000-7500 GCA_017654935.2 Phymorhynchus buccinoides
TACAGAGACCTTAAGATGACTTGCATATTATCACTGTGTTGCCATGTGGAAAGAGTGAAAAATGTTCACGTGTACAGGACCTTAAGATTACTTGCATATTACTGGGTTGCCATGGGGGAAGAGTAAAAAATAGTAACATGTACAGGGACCTTAAGATTGCTTGCATAACTATTATCACTGTGTTGCCATGAGGAAAGAGTGAAAAATGTTCACGTGTACAGGGACCTTAAGATTACTTGCATATTATTATCACTGTGTTGCTATGTGGAAAGAGTGAAAAATGTTGACGTGTACAGGGACCTTAAGATTACTTGCATATTATCACTGTTGCCATGTGGAAAGAGGGAAAAATGTTCACATGTACAGAGACCTTAAGATTACTTGCATATCACTGTGTTGCCATGTGGAAAGAGTATAAAATGTCCACGTGTACAGAGACCTTAATATTACTTGCATATCACTGTGTTGCCATGGGGAAAGAGTGAAAAATGTTCACGTGTACAGAGACCTAATGTCACTGTGTTCTATAGAGAAAGACTGAAAATCAACAACGCGTATTTCGACCTGTAGTGCAGGTCTTCAGACGAGACTTGAACGCAGATTAGGTAGGCAGGTTTGAAACTTGAATGCGGCACAAAGCGTGTTTTCCCCCCTATAACAAAAGATATGACTCAGAAACCTTCCTTTCAAATATTCATCACCATGCAATAAAAGCTAACGCGTTCGATCAAGAGGACATGTCATGCATACAAGTAGGCTTGTTACCCGTGCGTTCATGTTCAATATTCAATCGATATGTCACAGGCATGCACGCATATTCAGAGTGTTTGCAGACTCAGACATTTAGACATGAGACACGCACGGACAAGCACATACACGCGCGCGCACGCACACGCACGCACACACAGACACGTACACACACATATGCACTGCGAGCATACACATACACAGTCACGCGCACGCACACGCACGCACACACACACACACACACACACGCACACACACAGGTCCGCACGCACAGTATGCATAGTACATACTCAAAGCAAGAAGAATAAGAATTATACTCTTCTCTTCTTGCTCAGAGAGAGAGAGAGAGAGAGAGAGAGAGAGAGAGAGATGCTGATAACTATGTTTGTGGCAAGAACGGAAGGGGTGGGGGGGGGGGGGGGGGGCAATGGACGGGAAGGAAAGGGCAAATGAGAGGTTGGGAAGGGGAAACGGGTTATAAAGTTTGGGTGCTAAAAATAAAAGGCAGCGATTTAATGCTAAAAAAAAGAGATGATTTTGACAAAAAAACAGATGCTTGTGGCAAAAGAAAAGACCATCTAAACCTAACCCTATCCCTAACCACGGAAAGAACCAAGAAATAGAGCAGGAGGGTGTAAATCTACATATTTGCCGAGAAATCGATGTACAAAGCCATGCACTTATACTATTTTTTTGCTGGAACCATTCCTTTTTTTGGTTGATAAATTTTAAGTCCAAAACAAATCCTGCTAGGCTTTGTGACAGACAACCCCTGAAAGCCGTTTGGAGCGTGATGCATAGAGTAGGCCTATGTCTGAATTATTGTAGTCTCTGACTTGACCCATCATCGAAGAAACGTTTTGTAAAGTATTTATTTCAAGTGTTTTTACCCTGTCGCATTATTCAGGCATATGAGATCCGTACCGACATTTGTTACTTTTCAGTTATTATCTCCATCAAGGGTTTTGTTAATGCCGTTGTTTGTCTGTCTGTCTATCTGTCACTAATTGGATTCAAAGATTATAGTAATATTATTTATGAATAGATTTTGATAAGAGTTGATAAAAAGTTTTGGTAGTACTCAGAAAGCATTCCATTATATTATTTTGCATCTCTATGGCTTGTACCCACGTGTCGTCATATCCGGCCACAAGGAGCGTCATATTATGGGAGACCGCCATCTTAGTCAGTAACTTTGTTTAAAAAATGCCAGATCGATGCTGTTTACACACAAATCTGACTAAGATGGCGACACTTCCGTTGGAAGGGTCGAGATGCGCACGCAGGTGGGGGGGAGCCATTGTTATTTCTGTTTCATTTTGCAGTGATGATTGATAGGGTTGGAGGGGGGATGAGGCTGGGGGTAGGCGATGCGCACGTGACGAACTGAGTGATCGTCGCAGTGCTAATTGATGAGTAAGTTCCCCCGTGGGGATACCGGGGATCTTTTGTATAATATAGTTCCCCCACCTTCTGGAAGTTATGTGCTTGTAACTTCCACTAATCTGCCACTCTCTTTGACTGTGCCTTTTCCCTTTGCTTTCTGTCATCTACTATCTTTCTGACTTATTGGCGCATTCTCCTGCCTTTTTTCAAAACACTCTTCCAAATAATGTTTCTTCTTTGAGCTCCTCCGAAATCGGAATGTGTCGGCTGTACGCAGCGGGGAGACCAGTGAAAACAGCAAACCAGACACATACGTGCCTTACCCATTATGAGCCTATGGCCTGGGAACGCAGAAGAAGAAGAAGAT
>JAGGCT020001117.1:12500-15000 GCA_017654935.2 Phymorhynchus buccinoides
TCCTTAGAAGGATGTGTAATTTGGTGTCAGGACAACTAGGAATCGAAGGAAAGAGAGAGAGAGTGTGCGTGTTGTTTGTGTTGTTTTCCTTAGAAGGATGTGTAATTTGGTGTCAGGACAACTAAACATAGAAGGGAAGAAAGCAGGAGAGAGTGTGTGTGTGGTTTGTGAGGGTTTTCCTTAGAAGGATATGTAATTTTGTGTCAGGACAATTAAGAATAGAAGGAAAGAGAGAGTGTGTGTGCATTGTTTGTGTTTGTTTCCTTAGTATATGTAATTTTGTGTCAAGAATAGAAAGAAAAAAAGAGAGAGAGAGTGTGTGTGTTGTTTGTTTTTTACCTTAGAAGGATATGTAACTTTCTGTCAGGTTGACCTATTTTGTTACGTTGTTGAAAGCCCACATGTTTCTTTTATTTCTACGTTTCTCACGTTTGAACTTTCCACGGTTCTCTGTTGATTAAGTACGGTAATTGAGCTCTTTAGGTGGAGTCATGCTCATTAGCCCTTGACACCAGGTAGCGTGTCATTTGAAGGCAGGTTCTATGCACTGCCAATCTCTCTCTCTCTCTCTCTCTCTCTCTCTCTCTCTCTCTCTCTCTCTCTCTCTCTCTCTCTCTCTCTCTCTCTCTCTCTCTCTCTCTCTCTCTCTCTCTCTCTCTCTCTCTCTCGCCTGCGCGCGGCAGAAACATATATTGCATTCTATTGGCAAAGGGAAGTAACATAAGCCAGTAGCGTGATCTCATGTGGTGCGGCTAGAATCGCTCTTTTTCCTCTTTTCTCCCTCCTTTTTTCCTTTTTTCGTCTTGTTTTGGGTCGTCATTCTAAGCATCTATCCTGTCTTTTTTCTCTCTCAAAAGGAGCCCGAATGGTCAGCTCATTGACCGTGAGCCCTCAAGAGAAGAAGAAGAAGACCTCAAACGCTAATGGTGTATGACGCACACACTGGGACCAACGTTTCTTTGCATGGTTTTGCAGGTCAGCTCAAGAGTGCCAGCCTCTTCCACACTGGCTGTAGGCCAAGAAGGATGGCACGAGGACAGAAATGCCCATGGATGGAAAAAAGACACTTTCATCGTTGCCCTCGATTGCAAAATGAAGCGCTTGAAGATTTTTTTCATCTTTCTCTCAAACGCGCGCCGCGGTGTTGTGTGTGTGTGTGTGTGTGTGTGGTGTGTGTGTGTGTGTGTGTGTGTGTGTGTGTGTGTGTGTGTGATCTTTCAAGCTTCGATTCGATTTCAAAGAACTGAAATAGTGAGGCCAACATGTGCCGAAAGACAGGACCTAACTTTGGTCAGTGAAGGAAACTTGAGAATTTTAAAAAAAGATAAAAGAGGACCACGAATGGAAAAAAGACACTTTCATCGTTGCCCTCGATTGCAAAATGAAGCGCTTGAAGATTTTTTTCATCCTCTAATTCAAGTTAATCTGAAATAGTGGAAATTGAACAAAGGGGGAATACTCTCTTTCTAATTAACTTCCCTAATTAACTGTGTGGATGAAAGGGCATAAAGGCGAACTTGTCACCTTCGTTATTGAGAATGATGCTTTGTTTGTCTGACTTTGGTTCTGACCCACGCATTGCTAGATGATTGGTATCGTAATCAACTTTGGTGGAGGGGAGTTAATTAGAAAGAGAGTATTCCCCCTTTGTTCAATTTCGTTAATTCAAGTTTGTTTTTCTTGTCACTTTTCAAACTCTAGCGAGAATAGTCTTGTCCACATCAGAGGAGGGTGTAGTCATCCCGCCATTGGTTGACACTAGCCTACACTTGCTAACAATAGTAAAGTGAGAGCGAAAGCTGTACACTAAATGATTTTTTTTTCTCTGCGCTAATACAAGAAAACAACTTGCACAGTTCAGTCCTTTGTGAATTATATGAGTCTCGGAGGCTTTTTGATTGTTTTTTGTGTGTGCTGCAGCCTTTGGGGACTCTCCCCGACTCCAGTGACATAACGTCCTCTTGACTGACAGAGTTGGGATGTACCCTAGGCAAGACATTGTCCATTAAAAACCTATTTCAACCCAACCTTCCAAATGTCCTGAAGTCCTCTTGACCGAGAGAGTCTGGATGTACCCTAGACAAGACATTATATCCACTAAAAACCTATTTCAACCCAACCTTCCGAAATAACAACAGCCTTCTTTGCTATCTGGAACCATGGACACTACATGGAACTCATTGTCAGAAACAATAGACCGACATGCGATCTTTCCTTCTCCTGTGAGTTGCCTCAGGGCAGCTATGATATTAGTGTCTTTCTACTCAGCTGGTAAAGTGATAAGGGCTGATGCCTGTGTTGGCACTTTGGCAGCTAAAGGACCACCAGCCATACGACCAATATAATCGTACGACTGTACGATACGATTCGATCACGTGGTCTCCAAGAACAAAATGTGATTCACGCTTCGGGGTCACGTGATCGAATCGTATCGTACTGTCGTGCGATTGTAGCCGACGTGTGGCTGGCCCTTAAGAGATCAGACGACGTAGTAGAGACA
>JAGGCT020001117.1:20000-25000 GCA_017654935.2 Phymorhynchus buccinoides
TCAGAGTTAGGGCAACGTTACATAAGAAAATCGATTGAATTTGCAACACAGAAAGAGCGAAAAGGGTGTTATTTTCTTCATCGTTATTACTCAGGAGTGGATTGTAACAGAAGTTCTGCTTCTAGCTAAGACTGATGCATTTAAAGGAGCACAAAATTTGGATTGCTTCCTAAAATGTGTTATTGATTGTTATTTCTTCCATTGTGCCCCTATCCCCCCCCCCCTCTCTCTCTCTCTCTCTCTCTCTCTCTCTCTCTCTCTCTCTCTCTCTCTCTCTCTCTCTCTCTCTCTCTCTCTCTCTCTCTCTCTCTCTCTCTCTCTCTCTCTCTCTCTCTCTCTCTCGGCGCGCGCGCGCACAGAAATCAGCATTCTAAAGGAACAAAATACCAGTGAAGCTGGGAAAATGATAATAATAATAATAATAATAATAATAATAATAATAATCCTTTGTTGTCGACGGGGCTATAATTTTAATCTTAATAATAATAATAATAATGATAATAATAATAATAATAATAATAATAATATTAATAATAATAATAATAATAATAATAATATAGTAGTAGTTATAAAGCGCATTTCTTGCTATGCAACTCAATGCGCTTGCCCCCACCATTCATACTGATTCGTTCACCCAACAGTACACCAAAAAGGCTATTTATAAAGCGACAATATCTGAATAAATAGGTAAATAAACAACAAACAAACAAATAAATAATATGTACACTCTCTCTCTCTCTCTCTCTCTCTCTCTCTCTCTCTCTCTCTCTCTCTCTCTCTCTCTCTCTCTCTCTCTCTCTCTCTCACACACACACACACACACACACACACACACACACACACACACACACACACACACACACACACACACACACACACACACACACACACATACACACGCGCGCGCGCGCGCGCGCGCGCGCGCGCGCGCGCGCGCGCGCGCTTGCCTCATCCACAAGGACCCAATATACAACTAGTTGTGATGGGGTGGAGGGGAATTACTGACAGTGTTAGAAAGAGATCTACAGGAGAGATCTACCTCTTTTTTTAAGAGGTAGGGCTTGAGTTGAGATCTGAAAGAAGAAAGAGTTAGGCTGATTTCTGAGGTCTTCAGGGAGGGATTTCCAGATGGCAGGTGCTCTGATACTGAAGGCTCTCTCACCAACAGATTTCAGGGACCGCTTGGGGATATTCAAGAGTTTCTGTGAAGCAGAGCGTCGTCGAAAGGTGAGATTATCGTCCAATTGGTCATCGACCCTTATGGACGTTCTTCATGAAGACTGCAAGGTCTTCTCGGGGTGGAGACGATACAATGGCAATGAGTGACTTTTTGTTTGGAGGCAAGAGGAATCGGACAGCGGACTACATCTAATCGGACTCGTGCAGACAAAAGTCTGTATTTGGTTTGGTTACAGCTTTTCATCGTGATGGCATCCCAGCAGGCCTGGCCTCCTCCAAGGCGGTAGCAGCGTTTGTTGGCTCATCTTCAAGGTTTAGCTTTTCAGGACCACCCCCCGGTGTATAATATGGATCCACGTGATCCAATGGGGGCCCAGTTCGGGTAGAACACCCTTGCTGTGAGATCCCCCGGCCACACAGGCCAGAGGACAAGTGTTACGACGCTGGGTTCCCCATGCCTACGAAAGTAGCCTGGGACGCCCGTGATCTTTTTCGGCGTGGGGCTTAGCCCTGATCGATTTATCAAGGGTGACAGCTAGAACCAGCTGTTGACACCGCTTGAAATGAGGCTATCGGTCAGGAACGTCATTGGCTCAGTCCCTAGGGAGGGGTGAGAGGTAGGATGAAGTCGAAAGCTTTGAGGCCGTGGGTGTGCCTGTACACCCAGAGTGGTGACATGGTGTCAGCCAGTGCTGCACACCCTGTCAGGAGGTGGTCTAATGAGGGGTGGGCTCCACACTCACATGTTTTGCCGACGAGGGCAGCCGGTTCTGATTCGCATCAGTAACCATAGTTTTTTCCGGGGCGGTCTCGGTATTCTTGGTTTGCCTATGTCTGGGCGGTGGAGGTAACCGTGAGACTGACAGTAATCTTTCATGTAGTCAATTCGGGCTTTGTGGACATAGGTGCGCACCTTGTTCACGACTTCAGATTTGGATAATCTTAGATCGAAGGGCTGTCCGGTCTTGGTGGCCGACTTTGCAGCTCTGTCTGCTAGGTCATTTCCTTTTATTCCCGAGTGGGAGGGGAGCCACATACGTGTCAATTCGGTTCCTTTGCAGATTATTTGGTGGGTTAGAAATAGGATTTCCGTCTGCATTTCTTGTCTGTGTCGAGTTCCTGCCTTTTCCAGGGCTTGGAGCGAGGATTTAGAGTCGGACAGTATGACAACTGCTCTGGGGGGTTGTGGCATATCATTCACAGTGTTGCATGCCATTAGAATGGCCAGCAGTTCAGCTGTGAAGATACTGACCCCTTTGTTCAGTTGGTACTTTTTGGTGATTCCCAGGTCTGGGATCACAGAAGTCTGCCAAGTTCTCCATCTTGTAGGACAGAGCCGTCTGTGTAGATTTGGAGATGGTGTTGGTACTGTTCGTGTACCATGGCTTTGGCAGTGGCGGCCAGGCGCAGCGGGTCTGACGTTTTGGTGGATCCTGTACCGATGGATGTGATTATCCATGGTTTCTCAAGTTCCCAGGGAGGGTAGGGTGAGATGGGGATTGATACCGCTATCTGAGGGTCTATTTGGAAGTGTTCCCATATGCCTTCGGTGTGGGATCGGAAGGGTTTCATCCGATTGTACTTTATCGGCTGTTTTTTTTCCCTTGTGTCGTAGGAAGGTGGCTTGTCTTTCTTTGTTGTCCGCCTTTAGGACTTCCTTGACAGTGTTTGGTACTATCGAGGTGCGGACTTCAAAGTTAGTACAATTTCGATGACATTCCTTACGGAGGGGGAGCCACCCTGCCTCTTGGTATACCAGAGCATTGTTCGCATGCGGGGGTAGTCCCGGGGCGTGTTTGAGGGCGGCCATTTCCACCCTTTCTAGTTGTTTCCAACTTGAGTCCGAGGCGTTGAAAAATACCTCATGTCCGTATGTTAGTTTGGAGCGGACAAGTGCGGTTGTTAGGTGCACTATGCTTGTGGGCGTGGTCCACGATTCTCTGCTGAGAAACTTGATTTGGCCAACAGCTCTCCCGGCTTTGGCTGTAAGGTTACTGACGTGGGTTGCCCATTGTAGGTCTTTGGTGATGGTAACACCTAGGAATGTCACCTGATTGTTGGGTTTGATGGTGTGTCCATCAAGAGTTATCGATTCGTGGCTTTTTTTGGTTTCCCATCTTGGGTTGGAAAACCATGAAAAAGCAGAGCGGAGGGTGCGAGAGCTTTAATAGGTGCAGAGAAGAAGGGAGATAAGTGCAGAGAGAAGGCCTAAGAGAATAATCCAGAGAAGACAGCGTGTTCAATATCACTGCAGATAGTATCATGTTAAAGGGGTTATATTTATTAATAATTATTCTGGGAATAACAGAAAATGATGAAATAAAACGTGTTCCTATTTCTTTAAGCATGGCTTCAGTGCACGTTAACATTTTTCGCTCTTTTCCCATGGCAACACGGTGATATCCATGAGAGAAGAACAAAAAATTGTAAACGTGTATTGAGATCTTAAAAGAAGCTTAACCATTTCGGGTGGAAAGTAGATGTCAGTATGATTGATTAAGATACATTCCAATATAGCTGCGTGCGCAAAATAATGCGTTGCACGTCACCTAGGAAATAAAAAGTAAATAACGAAGAAATATTACATCCACGTCGCAAGCAAATTGATTTTATCAACGTGATGGCCGGTTCGTCTTCCTTTTTAATTCTGGTCATTCCATCGACGAGCAATTTTCCCGGAATCTCCAGAGGATTAGATGAAACCATTGGGGTCGATGTTGACTTGTCATTTCTGATGAATAGGCTAGATAGGGCCATCTGATAGCCAGCACGCACATCCTATGGACAACAATATGTCTGCCGAGGCATGCATAATTATGATGTTATGTTGAGGGATATAATTATGCCGGAAGGTACTTCTTCTTCTTCTTCTTCGATCGCTCAGACAGTTTCCTGTCAATTATGAGCGCAGATGCGTCATGCTGCCATTATGCGCCTAACTAAGAAATAGTTAGGCCCAGCAAGTCCGACTTCGGCTGGAGGAAATGTTTTTGAAAGTGTTTCGCGAAGAAAGGCAGGAGAATGGATCGGTAAGGCAGAAAGATAGCAGATGACAGTAAGCAAAGGGAAAAGGCAGAGTCAAAGAGAGTGACAGATTAGAAAAGTTACAAGCACAGAGCTTCCAGAAGGTGGGGGAACTATTTATGCAAAAGACCCCCCCCCCCCCCCCCCCCCCCCCCCCCCCCCCCCCCCCCCCCCGGCATCCCCACGGGGGGAGCCTGAAGGTACTATCATACCCTTCGGATTAAAAGACAAGGGAATACAGAAGGCTTTTACTACCTTCTAGCTTTAACCCGAGAAGAATAGTACATTCTAGCATATTATATAACCCTCAGATCGACACAGACATTCGTGGACAGTTCTCTATTTTTGGTGATGGAAGAGGGATTATTACAAGTTAGAGACTGTTTCTGTCTGCTTTTTTGATTAAGTAGACTGACGCCTATGGGTATGTAATTGTTCTTGAATGACTATGTCGTCTTTTCTATGATAGTGTATCTCTCTGTTCCTCTCTCTCTCCTTCTCTCTCTCTCTCTCTCTCTCTCTCTCTCTCTCTCTCTCTCTCTCTCTCTCTCTCTCTCTCTCTCTCTCTCTCTCTCTCTCTCTCTCTCTCTCCTAAGAACATTTTGTTAATGACATTAAACAGTCAAAGTCTCTCTCTCTCTCTCTCTCTCTATCTCTCTCTCTCTCTCTCTCTCTCTTCTCATCTCTCTTCTCTCTCTCTCTCTCTCTCTCTCTCTCTCTCTCTCTCTCTCTCTCTCTTCCTCAATTTAATGCAAACTGTTACCTGTTACATACCCTATGATGCATTCATTTGCCCT
>JAGGCT020001118.1:0-15000 GCA_017654935.2 Phymorhynchus buccinoides
TGTATGTAGGTCTTTTTCTTTTGCTCACCCTTGAAGTAAAAACTAACAAAGTGTTCCCACCCTGTTTGTCCACCTTCATCATGGCCACGCATGAAGGAAGAAAAGTCTCAGCGCCTGATAACAAAAAATCCCAAAGCAATAGACCAATCTGCCCAATGCCAAAAATGCCTATCTGAAAAAGATAAAGAAGGCAGATAGGCAGTTTTGGTACATATTTACTCAGGTTTCCTTACACCAGCACCTTTTGGGTCATCTTCTGTTTCTTTTATTTTTGCTTTTGGATTGGTTTTGTGTGGGGGTGGGGATGGGGACTGTATCTTTCCCTTCATTGAAGACCATTGATTCTAGGTGTTGATATTGTTAATGTTGCTGAAACCTTTACATTGATTCTAGGCGTTGATATTGTTAATGTTGCTGTAACCTCTGCTTTAAATAATGTTTGCTTTTGTGTTTCCTTTGAACAGTGTACGTTTTGAGGTTTTTCACATCATTTTAATCAAATTCTCTCACGCTTTTTAATTCCTTAATGATGTTATGTGCATCTTGTCTTTTTCTTCTTTTTCTTTGTTCGCTCAGACAGTTTCCTGTCATATGAGCGTAGACGCGTCATGCTGCCGTTATGCGCCCAACTAAGAAATAGTTAGGCCCAGCATGTCCGACTTCGGCTGAAGAAATCTTTGTAAGAATTTATAGAAAAAAGGCAGGAGAATGGACCAGTGAGATAGAACGATAGCAGATGACAGTAAGCAAAGGGAAAAGGCAGAGTCAAAGAGAGTGATGGATTAGAGGAAGCTACAAGCACAGAACTTCCAGAAGGTGGGGGAACTATTTGTACAAAAGACCCCCCAGTATCCCCACGGGGGGGGATTTTGTCTTAATTGTGGTGTTTCAATTTAGGTAATATGAATGTTTTTAGTAATGCTTATCGAGCCTGTGATTGCACACTTTAATTTCCACAAGGATTAATACAGTTGTTTTGAATTGAATTGAAGAACTATCAACAGGCGTGGTAATCTTCAGAGAATTCTCTGAATTCAGAACAAAAAAAGTGAATGCAGAAAAGCAAATGTCAGATGCGGTTCCAAGCTTGATGAGATGCCTTTTCCCCAAGTTTTAACAGTGTTATATATTTGTCCTCAAGAGGAATCGCCCCCTGAGCACTATAAAGGTCTCTTTTCCCATTGAGACCATCATTAACCCTTTCACCGCCAGCCATATTTCAGCCAAAAAACATTCCATTAAATTTACCTGGGTAGAGAACAAAATCCATCTGCAGTATTGGGAATTGTTCTGTGACGTATATAAAATAAGGTATATCCGTACTTCCCAAAACTAAGACAATAGGGTCTTTGGATAATAGACCCCAATTTGATGCCTTTTAGTGACATAGGTGTTAAATCACCGTGGGGCTAAAATGCGACATTGGCGGTGAAAGGGTTAAACAATGTCTCCTGGAACCCCCCAAGTGTTTTCAAACAAAAATGCTTCTCCTTCATTACCATGCCTGATTAAAAGAAGAGGTAGGAATGATATTAAATCGAACTCGGTGGATAATTAGGTCATCTCCAAATCCAAAGAATCTACATGTTGTAGTTCATCAATATTTTTGTTATTGGGATTGTTATCCTAGTTTTGATAAACAGTATAACTGATAATGAACAAAGAGTTTAATCATTGTTTTATGAAATGCTAGGATATAATTATGAACAGATTTTACTGAAATTTTGTAAAGTTTAGATAATTTGATTCACATGGATGCAACCGTGCCTCGGACACGAGGCGGCGCCTGTTTTTCTAAATTTTGACCACAAAAAAAATGTATTCTCTGGCAGTTTGGTCTGGTTTGATTTTTGCTACCCGTGTTGGCTGACTGGGTCGCACTCATGATTTCGGTACGCGCATGAATGTCTATTATGTGTGTTTGTGTGGGTGTGCTGTGCGTGCGCGCACGCGCACGTGTGTGTGCGTGTGTGTGCGCGCGCGCGCATGTACGTGTGAGCGCACGTGTGAAGTATCGGATTTGTATTTAATATATATATATATTGAATGTTTTTGTGAAGTATCGGATTTGTATTTAATATATATATTGAATGTTTTTTGTGTTTATTACTATTGTTATTGTTGTTGTCTAAAGTTAACTTTGTAAGCGCTCTGAGCTCTTTGGAGAAAGAGCGCAACAAATATCCATTATTATTATTATTATTATTATTATTCAAAGTTCAAGGGGAAAAGAGTGTTGAATTATCACTTGACAAGCCTGGAATAAGCTTCACACTGAGTATGATTTTGCTTTTTCTTCAGCTTCAGGGGGGCAATGCCTGCAATGCCTCCCTGACCCCGCCCCTGTACCCTGCCAGGGGCCTGGGCGGCCCCTGCCTTGCCTGTTTTTGGATTTTCTCCAGTTGCATCCATGGATTCAAATTATGAAGAACTTTTCTCATAATTTGAACATCAATGGTGATTGTCATTGGGATACAGGCCACTTGCAAAATGTTGTCGATGTCAGCTTGCTGTGTACGTTTTAAGCTTGCAAATGGGTACATTTATTGTCTTGATCAGTTAGTGAACGTTCATAAGCCGTTGTGATCATGGCCAGTATCATGATTCTGTCACTTGCTTTAAAGTAGATTTTTTAAGATTTTGTGTAATATGTACCAGACCTGTTTACTCTACTCTTTTCGAGTAGTATTCCACTCAATTTGGACCGCTACTACTATTCAAAATTGAAAAGAATGCTCTTTAATTCTTGATTACTACAGTGGAACCTCCCTTATAAGACCGTCCATTATAAGACTCCCTCCCACATAAGACCTAATTCTCTGAGACATTGCCCTTCTTTGTAAGTATTAAAATTACCTCCCTTCAAAGACCCCTCTCTTATAAGACCTCATTTTGGATGATTTGAAGGTCTTATAAGGGAGGTGCCACTGTACTCATTTTCAGTGAACATTATTTGGTGGTTTAATGAATAAAACTACACATTCTGCACCCAAACTATTTCAGCTATCCAGCTACTTGCGTAGGGGGTAAACAGGTCTGGTGTACGTGCAATTTTGTGTTAAGTTTATGATTGTGAGATTATTTTGCATAATGTGTTGATGCCAGTTGATGCTAGCTTTAAATGTGTGCATGTCATATTATTTTGTGCAGCCTGGAAAAAAAATGAAACGGTAAGTAAGGGAGATAGGATGGGTGGGGTGGGAAGGAGGGGGTAGCCTTTTATTTTTTTTTTTTTTTTTTTGCGGGGTGGGGTTAAGGGGCTGTTAGGGGAGGGGTAGTGGAGGTCGCGAGATTGGTACGGTAGGGGTGCGAGAGTAGGGGGGGTCCCCAACCCCGTGCTGGGGGGCTGTGCGCAGCTTAACGGGATACCCTCCACCCCCCTGCCCCCTTTCACTCCCTGCCCCTCACCTAGGGTAGCTAGCTGCTAGGTAGGTAGGCAGAGGTGTTTTGGTTTTTTTGCTTTGTGTTGGGACTGTTTGTTTTTTGTTTTGTTAAGATTTGAGGGGGGTAGGCTAAGGTCCGTTGGGGTCTTGAGTTGCGCGCAACTCGTGGTACGATGAAAGGACACTACCCCCCTCTTGTTTAGATTATGTAGGTAAGGTAGGAGGTAGGTTGGTAGGTAAGGTAGGAGATAGATAGGTAGGTAGGTAGACAGACAAGCAACATGCCCTTGAAAGCTTTTATCATTAATAAAGAACTGCTCAATACCTGATTTTGAACATTAATGGAAAAGCGTGGTACAGCTGATCTTTTCTGAACACCTAGGGGGCATTTGCACTGGCTCTGTGTATTGCTGCCAAGGGATTAGTTGACTTTCCCCAAAACCATCTGCCTTAAAGACCCAGTGACGCGACACGGTTAAGTCCCTTGGGTTTTTTCTGGGTTGCTGTGACCCACATATAGATTTCCCCATGTTCAAATTGAGGCTGCTCTTTAAACTGATGTGTCGGTTTCAATGTGGGGCCATTTATATGGGAGTCAGACTTGGTCAAAACAAGATTTATTTCCAGTTAGGGGAAGATGGGGTAAAAAGCCCATGGGCGGGTAAGAAGCCCATGCTAATTATCTCATGAAATAAAGAACATTTCAGTCAAATTTGCCCATGAGACGAATGCTAAACATTAACGCTCGTCTCATGGGCAAAATGTGACTGAAATTTGCTTCATTTCATGAGATAATTGGCATGAGCTTCTTACCCGCCCATGGGCTTTTTACCCCGTCTTATCCTATAAGAGGGAAAACACGTGAAACCCGAGATTTTGACACGTGATCGGGTGGATCTTTAAAGTCCTCTTATACTATAGGCCAATAGTTGGGCGATGTTTGCGTTCACATAATTACAAAAAGTTCAGAGAACAAAAGGACTCTTAAGCAAGTGTAGGCAGATGCAGAGAACTTTTGACTCCGTAGAGTGCTGTTTATTTCATTGTCTGAAAAAACAAAAATCGGTGTTATAATCGATATTTAGATTTTAAATAGGGCACGAGTTCGTTCACTATACCAGACTACTAATCTGCCCGTGTTACGCTGACCTTCCTAATTCAACTCTCTAAATTCAACCCAGTGAAATTCAAGGTCGCCGTCGCGTGGCAAATGCCCTATTCCTGTCCTTTGTTATATTCAAGCAAGTGTTCATTGATCTGAACTCAATTTATAGACCCTCAAAAAATCTGCCTTTACCTGGAGTCGAACCAGTGCATCAGAACATGCCCCAGTTTTCTTGTCATACTCTGCATCCACTACACCATCCAGCTCATATACCCCTTGATGTGAAAACTAATATATATCATTTAAAATCGGAAAAATGTATTTTAGAAAAGCGCTTTATTAAAAGAAGAAGAAAAATAGCAAAAAAATATTTTTAAATTGAAAAGAAATTGTCCGTTGTGAAACACCTGGCTCTTTCAAGGTTTTGTTTTTCAGTATAGCTACAATGTTTCTGCTCCCACTTATAGGTTTCTGCAGTCTGGGATATTTGGTGATAACAAAGTACTCGGAACTCATTTTTAGTCCACATGCAAGAACAGTGGAACCTCCCTTATAAGACCTTCAAAAATCATCCAAAATGAGGTATTTTAACCCTTTCGCCGCCAGCCATTTTTCACCCCAAAAATGCCATTAAATTTAACTGGGTAGAGAAGAAAAATTATATGCAATATTGAGCTCCTCTGTGACATGTGTAACATTAGGCCTATCCTTACCTCCCAAAATTAAGAAAATAGGGTCTTCGGATTACAGACCCTGATTTGATGCCTTTCAGTGACATGGGTGCTAAAACACTCTGGTGCATAAATGCGACATTGGCGGTGAAAGGGTTAAGGGAGGTCATTTTGATACTTACAAAGAAGGGCAATGACTCGGAGAAGTAGGTCTTATATGGGAGGGAGTCATGATGGGAAGTCTTATAAGGGAGGTTCCACTGTACTTGCATTTGATTCAGCAAAATGAGTAACGTCCTGTGTGTGATTATGTCAAACATTACGGGCATTTTTTGGACGGACATAAATCTTTGAAAAACTGAGTAAATTCAAAGAATTGCATTTCGTGTTGTGTTTTTTGCAAATATTTGCCAGTCTACTTGTTTTTTCTGTTGTTTTTTCCTCCAATTTAATAAATTATTCCTTGCAACTCGTTTGATTATGTGTTTGTTTATTCTTTGTAGAGCTGTGCATGCACAGGTAAGTGTGTGTGTGGGGGGGGGGGGGGGGGGGGGGGGGGGGGGGGGGGGGGGGGGGGGGGGCATGAGCGTTTTTTACCTCAAGTGCTGCCCAATCCCAAGAGAATTGAAAATTCAAGGCCATAATTATGGAGGAGATTGTCAAAGCTATATGACGAGACAACTGGAAACTCAAAAACAACACAGAAGAAGAATAGAGTAAAAGAGAGAGGGGGAGAGACAGACAGAGAGAACCGTTTCTGGAAAGGAAAAAAAGGTTGTTTTTTCCCTCTCTTGTTAAAGGGGCACCCTGACGGATGAGTTTTTGTAAGAAACACGTCCAGATCACCAGGAAAACACTCTTTACAGAGATTGCAACGCTCACTTTGCTCTGGCTTCCTAGAACTAGAAGTCAAATCGGCGATTCCTCCTTGGCGGAGGTGCTGGAAGTCAAATTATTTCACCCAAAGAGAAGGCGTGTGTCGTCTTTTTTCTAAGGGCCGCCAAATTGTTTGCACGAAATTTTCGTAATACAAGCCTTTTTTATTATTTTAAAATGTATACAGTTTATCTAAAGGAATTTCGCTCACAATAAAGGAAATATGGCTCCTTTTATTTTTTTATTTTTTTACTGCACTACAAAAAAAGAAAACGCTTCAACCACAATGAGTGTCCTCCACCCACCCCATCCAAAATGGCTACTCTCTCCGGCATCTCCGCCACGGAGGAATCGCCGTTTTGACGGTTCAATTTCTAGGTAACCAGAGCAAAGTGAGTGTTCCGATCTTTAAAAAGGCTCTTTCTGGCGGTCTCGACGTGTTTCTTGGTCCACCTCGCATTTTTCTTTTCTTTCTTTTGTGATGAGATTTGCGTCCAATTGGTCGGAGACCTTATGGACGGTATTCCGGAAGACGAAGTCTTCTCGGTGAGGTGGTGATGATGATGATGGGACAGGAATTCTCGACGTGGCAGACGTCGTCGTCGTTGATGATTCCGGCTCTACGATGCACGACCCTTACAGACGAGGGTGCACCTCCGGTTACTGGAACATTTCGGACGGAATCCGAGTAGAAGAATATCTTGTACTGATGCTGAAGTCAGCATCCATATTAGGTTGTTGGTCTTGATGCAGATGTTGGCATCTATTAGGCGGTAGGAGACTTGAGCATTGTGAGATAAGCCGAAGGTTGTCCAGGTGCTCCTGTAGTCCGCTGATCTTGTTTCGTTGGTGTAGTTTGAACAGTCTGCTCCCACAAAGGCTGTCTTAAGGCCCACCGGGCGACCTACTCCGTATCGGGAGCTGGTGTTGTCGCAGGCTGTCAGGAGACATACAGGCGAAGTCAGGCCGTCTCTGCAGGCGGGCGTGGTCCTTCATGAGGGGTCCCCTTCCCAACAGTGAGTGGCGCTGCGCTGAAGAACCCTCCCCAGAGGATGAGTTGCGAGTCCCACCCCCTGGGCAATCAACACAGCCAAAGCCCACTGCTGAGTGCCGGTGGATCTTTGACGAAGTCAAATCAGCAGAGATGATCCAAGTCGCTGCATGTCGTCTTGTCAGCCTGCAGGTCCCTCAACTCCCATCTGGTGAGGGAGGACTTCCTGTGTCGCCCTTCCCACCGGCTGCCACCCATTAAGACGTCGATAGCAATCTGCCACTTTGCTTCGGACTCATCACATGATGAGAGTCAGTATAGTCGACCCTCTCGCCACGGTGTCATGGTTGGGAATGTGTTAACGCATTAGCTAACGCATTAGCCCCCACTTCATTTTCTACTCTCTCTCTCTCTCTCTCTCTCTCTCTCTCTCTCTCTCTCTCTCTCTCTCTCTCTCTCTCTCTCTCTCTCTCTCTCTCTCTCAAGACAATTCAAAATTTAAAAAATTGCTTTCTCATTTTTCGTTTCGTTGTTTGTTTGTTTTTTAGATAATCTTTTTCTTTTTTACTTTCTTTTCTTTTTCTATCTCTTTTTTTCCATCTTCTTCTTTTAAAAAAAATTGACAATCAATATACAAAGGCAGAATGAGTGAACATACACGAATTAATAAAACATGGATGCAACTTTTCCTGGTATACAAGGATTTCCTGTTTTTGAATTGTACCAGAAAAGGAAGTTCCTTTGTTAAAAACTTGTCAAACCAGATCTTTGTGTGTCTACTAGATTTTTCAAACACTTTAAAATAAGTATTTGTATAAATTGTGGACAAAGCAAACTAAAAATACCTTCATTAATCAATTTTTGTTTCAGCTGCAGGGGAACATTACCCCTGGACCCCGGCCTTTCAGGGTTTTTCATTTTGTGTAGTTGCACCCATGATAATAATATGCATAATCAGAATTGATACATCGGTTAAAAATAATAAATGACAGAAACCAAACTTGTGGTAAAGCAAAAGATATGATCCCCCCCCCCCCCCCCCCCCCTCTCTCTCTCTCTCTCTCTCTCTCTCTCTGGTCCCCACTTCATATAAAACTATTTAAAAGTCTTCCAAGTGCACTAAAGCAAAGCAATCCAAACTCAAATAATCAAATCAAACAAAACCCAACATCACTCCACCCTTGACCGGCTTGATCGTCGGGGTGCCATGCTGGATTGGGTGGTCAGCCTCCGCCACTGGTCACGATCCTCTGCCAGGCGTACGAGGGTGTTGGTGTCCAGCTATCTACTACCTGAAAAAGCCTGAATACACAAAACAAAAGCAACTACATGTACTACCAAAAAGCCTGAATAATACATTAACTGAGGCTTTTTGCTACTTCCCCAATAAAGTTGATGGTGAGGTTCACGTCCAATTAGGCGTTGCCTCTTATAGACAGTGTTTCTGAAGACTGGATCTTCCAATAACGTTCTATCATGCAAATAAATGCAGCTTATTCCCCTAATACTGCGCACTGTATTCAAGTTGCAGTTCTTCAAGCCTAATGGTCTCGGTATACGTGAACATTTTTTTCGTCCCCTCATGACAACACGGTGATAGCCTCTCATAAGAGCACTTGCATATCACTGTGTTGCCATGGGGAAGGAGTGAAAAATGTTCACGTGTACAGAGACATGAACGGGTTCTACACAAACGTGCTATATTCCTAGTAGAGGGCACTTATTGAATCGGTACCCCCTAAGGATAGAGATCTCTATCTCAAGGGCAGATAATCCAAAAGCTATGACACTTTCAATGTGGATACTACTGGTAGAGGGCTATAACTATATACTATACTTATAAAGATAATGTTTGTACTTTTGGCTTAAACGTAAAAATACTTTTTTCTTCAAAAGGTACGAATTACAAGACCCGTTACGGAATTCGTACCACCAAGTTACTGATATCGTACCAGGGGGTTTATAGCACTAATTCAACGGTAGGACGCTCGTGACTTGGTTTTAACTATAGACCATTCTCTCTTGTACATGTTCCAGTTAGTCTCTGTGACGTCAAATTAATTCTTATGTCATTTTCTCATCAAAAGTTTGATGTCACGTAAAACAGGCCCCTGAATGCATTTATGACGCTGCGCCATTGAAAATACGTAGGAGGTACGAATTACGTGATAGTGGTACGAATTGCATAACTATGGCCAAATTATTTTTCCTTTGAATATTTTAATTTACAAAGTGGACAACATTGACCCTAAGAACTTAAAGATTTTAAAGTGATATTTCCAGTTTTAATCTTTGCATGTATGCACTGAATAACAAACAAAAAAAGCGTTACCTAAAATTACATCAGATGCTGCCAAAATGAACTTTCGTTTTTGTCTTGCAAAAGTGTTCCGCTTCGTTGCATTTTTGTTGTGATAAAAATACTTTTTGTCCAAACTTCACACACAAGGTACCAATCTTCTACGTTTGGTAAGACCAGGTGGTACGAATTTGACGTACTGAAGCCTCCCCTCGTACCACAGGACGAAGGTTTACCAAGATAGCTAGCTGTCCGTGCTTGTTTGAGAACGAAGCCCACAACGAAGCTTCGTCAAACAAGCACGGGGGGTCTTATAGCACTAATTCAACGGTAGGACAGGGCTCGTGACTTGGATTTTTGCAGACAGTGTTTTTGGAACTATAGAAACCATTCTCTCTTGATCCGGTAGTAATGGTGAGCTTAAATGTTCCAGTTAGTCTCTGTGACGTCAAATATAATTGCAAACGTTATGTCTGTTTTCTCATCAAAAGTTTGATGTCACGTCACAAATAAAACAGGCCCCTGAATGCATTTAATGACGCTGCGCCATTGAAAATACGTAGGAGGTACGAATTACGTGATAGTGGTACGAATTGCATAACTATGGCCAAATTATTTTTCCTTTGAATATTTTAATTTACAAAGTGGACAACATTGACCCTAAGAACTTAAAGATTTTAAAGTGATATTTCCATGTTTTAATCTTTGCATGTATGCACTGAATAACAAACAGAAAACCTGGAAAAAAAGCGTTACCTAAAATTACATCAGATGCTGCCAAAATGAATCTTTCTTTCGCTTTGTCTTGCAAAGAGTGTTCCGCTTCGTTGCATTTTTGTTGTGATAAAATACTTGCCCTTCCCCTGTCCAAACTTCACACACAAGTCAGTTCTTGATTAACCCCCAATCTTCTACCGTTTGGTAGATGAAACCAGGTGGTACGAATTGCGTGACAGGTACTGAATCAATAAGCCTCCCCTACTGTCTTAGGGACACACAGGACGAAGGTTCTGACCAAGCACTAGCTAGCTGTCCGTGCTTGTTTGAGAACGAAGCCCACAACGAAGCTTCGTTCTCAAACAAGCACGGGCAAGGGAAATATTCACATAATTTCTGGCCGCCAAGAACGATAATCTGCTGCCTGAAAAAAGCAATGGGCTATGTTCTTTTATGTTGCAGATTATCGTTCTTGGCGGGCAGAAATGTGAATATTGCCAGGGCAAGGAAGTCCAAGTAGTCCGTTACGGGCCCCCTGGGGATTTTTGCAGACAGTGTTTTCTGGATACCTTGGGACCTAAGAAACTCAATGCAGGTTGTTTGCATCCTGGCAAATTGATCCGGTAGTAATGGTGCTCGATAAAAAGCGCTTACAAATCTTCAGGAGAGCTGGCTGCAATTTGGTGACAGTGCAAGATGATCTTGGTGTCTGCCTCTTCTTGATTTGAACACAATTCTTACGATGTACCGAACTGTGACACGTCACTGCCGAGAGAAGGGTTACCTATACTTTTTTTATTTGATAATGCTTAGAATGCATAGTTTTTTGACATTCTGACCAATTATATATTGCAAACGTGCTATCAGGCTTCTGTACTTTGCTTTTTGGTGATGGTGCACATAGGTTAATCACTTATAATCACAGTTAAGTCAACCGCAACAGCAGTGGAGTACTGGAAGTTGGGAAAAGACATTCCTTTCTGCTGTGATTTGTTAGATCTTCTTTGATTTTCCTGTCACTTTCACGGACTTGGCAGTCTTTGCAAAAGTCTTCAAATTGGCCTTCTTGACAGGGTCGTTGAAAAGTATTCACTTACTGTGTGCCCACTCACAAAGAGTTTTGATACGTTTATCAATGGAGAAATTGATATCACATCAGTTGTCCCTGCTTTTCTTATTTTTTAGTCTGAGGGGGAGAGGGGGTATTGTGTGCATAATGTACTACCAGTCTTAATCAACAGGATGTGTTGAAGACAGATTGAGCATGCTTTGCAGGTACACTGCAACGTACCGTGCATAATTGGGATGATCATAGCAGAAGAACAGCTTCACCATGTTCTGGAGGCTTGCCAGATGGAGGGGAAGGTCGTTGGTTTTGATACTTCGCTGCAACTCAAGCAAGTTCCGCACCCTTTCTGTATACGATGGTGCACTCACAAATTCATTTATAATCATAGCAAAATGGCCGGCAGTGGAGCACTATCGCCCAAAACATAGTAGGGATGCCTGATAGCATGTTTGCAATATCTAAATGGTCAGACTGTCAAAAACTATGCTTTCTAAGCACTATCAAATCAAACAATATAGGTAACCCTCCTGTCAGCAGTGACGCGTCAAGGTTCGGTAAATCGTAACTTTGTTAGCGCACCATTGCCATCGGATCAATTTGCCAGGATGCAAACAACCTGCATTGAGTTTCTTAGGACCCAAGCTATCAAGCTATCCAAAAAACACTGTCTGCAAAAATCCCCAGGGGGGGGGGAGGGTTTCCTTTCCTACGTGATGGACTAAAGGAGGGCGTGGTGGAAAGGGAGAGAGGCCAGGCGGGACAATCTTGAGACGACTTCTTCTTCTTCTGCGTATGGCCATAATGGGTGAGGTACGTATGTGTATGGTTTTCAGTTTTCACTGGTCTCCCCGCTTCGCACAGCCGACACATTCCGATTTCGAAGGAGCTCAAAGGAGAAAAAATATTTGGAAGATTTGTTGTTGTTTTTTTAAAAGGCAGGATAATGGGCCAATAAGTCAGAAAGATAGTAGATGGTAGAAAGCAAAGGGAAAAGGTAGAGTCAAATAGAGTGGCAGATTAGCGAAAGTTACAAGCACAGAACTTCAAGAAGGTGGGGGAACTATATTTACGAAAGACCCCCAGTACCCCCACGCGGAGATTTTGGTACAAGGGAGTTGTAGAGGGCAAGGGGAGATCACACCAGTGTCATTCAGTGAGTCCACGACCCCTGTAGTCGGCAGCACCAACTGCAGCCGCACCAGTAACCCAAGGACGACAACCCAGGAAGGACGAAGGTCTGTAGCAGTACAATATTACCACCCCCACCCCCCTTTTTTGTTGCTAAGTCACGATTTCCAAATAATTGACTAACCTCAGCAAAATAATCAATGGTAGGAGCATCTCCCTAAACTTAACCACAAAAGCATGTCGAAACGAAAAGGTAATATTTCCAAAATAGTCACAACAAAATAATATTTCAACAGAAATAAACGTACGCAGGAAATGCATGGCACAATTGTTACGTTTTCGTCTAGGGTATTATTCTCACAGATTCAAAAGACACAAAATATTAATAACAACAGAAATGCCTTCTCAAAGACGCTCAGAAACAATCCAGTCGTGTATTTACGAGACAACACAGTTAGGGGAAGACGGGGTAAAAAGCGCATGGATGTCTCAGGATAGGCCTTATGAGTTGGATAATTTGCTTATTTCGTGCACAGGAAGCCTCTGAAACATTGCAAAATATGCAGGAATAGTTATTCTATACATCCATGAATTTTTAGGCGAAAAAAACAAAGGATTTTGATAGAAAATGCTTTTTCTTTGCAAACATATTACAGGTGCGCTTTTTGCCCCGTAGTCGGGAATACGCGCACCCCAGGTCGGGTAAAAAGCGCACCCCCCCCCCCCCCCTCTCTAAGTTGAAAAGTCACCGTCACTCTCCCAACGCGCCATGCTAGGCCCTACCATCGACGCCATTTTGTCTCGACTGAAACAACGAAGTTCTACGCGTGTTGCCGTTTTGACACAGTGTGTATTCTTCAATCCCTGTTGTAGGCCTACTAAGTTAAATAGTCTGCTTCAGTTCAAGATATTTAGAATACAAAACCTGGATCGGATTTGCAATTATTATACACTTATAAATGTCTCCATTACATTAAAAAAAAAAAAAAAAATGAAAAATGAACGTACACTCACAAAACTTTTTTTTAAAATGTGGCCTTGCGCAGTATCGAACTCACAGATCCGACATGCTGCAACATTACGAGGCATGCATTATACCATTGTACCAAGGAACCGTCATACGATGAGGAAACATTTTATATATTTATACATTCGACAATGGAAGATTAAATCGGTTGTGAATGGATGAAGCAGTGCGCGGAATAAGATTTTCACTTAAATTCAAAGCTGAAACTGTCATATAATTGATCTTAATGAATAATGCTTGTGCTGATAGGCACCTTTGAACATTGCAGAACGTGTTCGCTAATCATTTAAAAACTTAAATACAACGTTTGTCAGGATATGTGGCAATAAAAAAGATGACCATCACCTACAATTATAGGCGTGCAAAACGCGCATGGGCTTCTTTCCCATGGGCGTTTTTCCCCGTCACAGTCAGCTAATTCATTTCAGTCTGTGTAGCTGACAATCACAGTGTTGTTAAAAAAGAAAAGTATCGTTCAAAAGCCCATAGAATAAGCTTTGTATAAATATAAAAATATGGAGGTAGTTTGCTGTTGTTGGTTTTTTATTTAACTTTTCCAAGGACAGAAAATGAAAAAAAAAAAAAGAACGTCAACAAATATTCAAAAACTCATATTATTGACCACAACATCATGAAACTTAAATATGAGGTATTTTAAAAGACGTGCAAAGGAACATGGGCAAAATTTAACTGAAATTTGCTTCATTTCATGAGATAATTGGGGTGGGCTTCTTACCCGCCCATGGGCTTCTTACCCCGGTAGGATGCGCTTTTTACCCCTCTTTCCCCTATTACATCCACTCATCAACACAAATGGTAAGAACTAACTAATACATGTGTTGATATCCCCTCCCTACGATCCTGCTGACCTATTCCCACTATAATCACGTCGTAAGGGAGAGAGGGGGGTAATCTTTGAATATAAAATAGAGAATAAAATCCTAGAAGAACACCCACACACAACAATGACATGACAAAATATACTTAGCTTGTGACGCGCGCCGTATTCATCGTTGGTGTCGAGTGTTTCAGGCGGAGTTGACGGTTCCCGCTGGAGGACACGAGCTCAACACGGGGTGTGGAGTGTCGCTTAGTCTGTACATGCTGAAGCCCGGAACTGTGTCCCTGTAGTCTGGAGAAGTGTCCCCTCACGGGGGTTGACGTGGAGATTCCTGAAAGTCGGGAAAGACACCCATCTGCAACATTCCCCACACGCATTGAAGGGGAACATCTAGCACTGTGTTGCAGTATATCGTCTCCTATTGTACCGTCGTCAGTGTCACTGTCATGCTGTGTGGGGTGGACAGAAGAAAAATAGTCAAGCCAGATGAACCACCCTATACTAGTGATCTTTACAACTTTTATTCTCTTTTCGTTTAAATAAAAAGTTTTAGTGTAAAACTGCAATGGGCATCTTGTATGGTTGAGTGAAATATATAAGTGCGAGTGAAAAATATGCTAGACATATTTTTGGTTCATCTGAAGAAGAATGGACAGTTGAAGAAAAGACGGAAAAACGAATGCTTATGCATTATAGCGACAGTTACATCAACCTACATTCCGTCTGGTCAGTTACTGTCACTCGAATGACACGTTACCAAAAGGACTTTTCCTTCAAAAATAATTATGTGTTCAAGAATCACAAAATTATTATCCATATTTTACACTTCATACACAATTCACAAACATACAAACCAACGAACTTTCTCGGGGAACAATCTGAAAGAAAATAAT
>JAGGCT020000111.1:0-28435 GCA_017654935.2 Phymorhynchus buccinoides
TTCCTACGTCGTGGTATGTGTGGGCAGGCATTATATTTGTATTTTCCATTGTATTATGATGTATGTTTGATGCTGCATCCTAGTTCCTACGTCGTGGTATGTGTGGGCAGGCATTATATTTGTATTTTCCATTGTATTATGATGTATGTTTGATGCTGCATCCTAGTTCCTACGTCGTGGTATGTGTGGGCAGGACGATGAGGCAGACATGGACCAGGACGACCTGGAGGAGCAGCCAGACATGCAGGTGGTTCTCCACGAAGACAAAAAGTACTACCCCACCGCTGAGGAGGTCTATGGACCTGATGTGGAGGTTTGTGCTCATTGTATGATGTGTGTGTGTGCGTGTGTGCACACGTGTATGCTTGCATAACACTCGTAGTGTGAAAGAGCAGCCAGAAATGCAGGTGGTTCTCCATGAAGACAAAAAGTACTACCCCACCGCTGAGGAGGTCTATGGACCCGATGTGGTTTGTGTTTTGCCTATTGTTATCTGTGTGGTGTGTGCACGTGCGTTGTGTTTGTGCGTGTGTGCATGCACATGCTTGCGTGACACTTGTAGTGTGAAAGAGCAGCCAAAAATGCAGGTGGTTCTCCACAAAGACAAAAAGTACTACCCCACCGCTGAGGAGGTCTATGGACCCGATGTGGAGGTTTGTGCTCATCGTACGCTCTGTGTGTGTGTTTTGGTGTGTGCTTCCAGTGCGCATGCTTGCGAAACAAACATTTTGTGAAAAACAAACTGCCAGAAATGCTGGTGGTTCTCCACAAAAACAAAAAGTATTATGCTACCGCAGACGAGGTCTTTCTATGACCCTGATATGAAGGGTTGAACTGTGTGTCTGTGCGTGTGTGTGTGTTTAGTGTGCAGGCATCAAGTATCTCGTAAAGTAAAAGAGTATTATATTGTAGAAATTAAAACAAATGAAATTAAGTTTGTTAAGAGGAATGTACAGATGGAGTTGAACCATTCAGATTGATCAATATAGTCGGTCATGTGACTTGAAGCACATCTACTGCCCTTAAGACAGGATAATATGGCGTTTAATCTGTTCATTCTGATCTGTTTGTTACAGACCATTGTACAAGAAGAGGACACGCAGCCTCTCACTGGTGAGTCGCGTTTGTATTGCTATGGCTGAAACAAGATTTATTTTTTTTTAAAATTATTGTTATGCATGTGTTTTGTCATTTTTGTCGTGTTTTCCAAAATAAGTTCTTTGAAGTTCTTATCAGTTCTTTGTCCCAAATGGTTTCAATTTTGTGGGTGCTTTGTAAGCTCAGGTTGCGACATTTCAACATGAAATAAATGAATCTTCACTTTTTTAAACTTGAAACTTAAAGCTGGAGTCAGAAATGTCAACATTAATTTATGGATTAGGACTGAAAACTGCTGGAGTTTCTTGTGCTTTTGTCACATGTTGTTTATCTAGTGTACTTAATTAAAACGTAAAATTTCAGAAATAACTACTTTTTTTTTCTTGAATAAAGGCAAATTTCTACTGGATAGGAAGATATTTTGTTGAGCTTGAATCACTTCTTTCTGTGTTGAATTAAACTTGTAATGTTGTTTGTCCCCTGAAAGGTGCTCCTTTGTCCAGTCCTGTGGATGTCCACTCTCCAAATCTGCATTGTGTCTGACTGCATGCATGTGCCGCAGCTACTTTGAAAGCATAAATGCTGATGTCCACTTTGTTGTGTTTCACCCCAGAACCCATCATTGCACCAGTCAAGAAGAAGAAGTTCACAATGGCTGAACAAGACTTGCCCACAACTTCCTATGACATGGAGTAAGTAAACTGATTGTTGGTGAAGACAACTGTATAATTGTTTATCAGTCAACTGTTGAAATGGGATAGTTTTTGAAGATGCATGTGTACAATTTGTATGTGCATGTTTTGTTGTTTGTTTTCTTTCTTTGGTGGCGGTGATTCTTTTGTTGTTTGTTTTCTTTGGTGGTGGTGATTCTTTTGTTGTTTGTTTTCTTTCTTTGGTGGTGGTGATTCTTTTGTTGTTTGTTTCTTTCTTTGGTGGTGGTGATTCTTTTGTTGATTGTTTTCTTTCTTTGGTGGCGGTGATTCTTTTGTTGTTTGTTTTCTTTCTTTGGTGGTGGTGATTCTTTTGTTGTTTGTTTCTTTCTTTGGTGGTGGTGATTCTTTTGTTGTTTGTTTCTTTCTTTGGTGGCGGTGATTCTTTTGTTGTTTGTTTCTTTCTTTGGTGGTGGTGATTCTTTTGTTGTTTGTTTCTTTCTTTGGTGGCGGTGATTCTTTTGTTGATTGTGTTCTTCTTTGGTGGCGGTGATTCTTTTGTTGATTGTTTTCTTTCTTTGGTGGTGGTGATTCTTTTGTTGTTTGTTTCTTTCTTTGGTGGTGGTGATTCTTTTGTTGATTGTTTTCTTTCTTTGGTGGCGGTGATTCTTTTGTTGATTGTTTTCTTTCTTTGGTGGTGGTGATTCTTTTGTTGTTTGTTTCTTTCTTTGGTGGCGGTGATTCTTTTGTTGATTGTTTTCTTTCTTTGGTGGTGGTGATTCTTTTGTTGATTGTTTTCTTTCTTTGGTGGCGGTGATTCTTTTGTTGTTTGTTTCTTTCTTTGGTGGTGGTGATTCTTTTGTTGTTTGTTTCTTTCTTTGGTGGCGGTGATTCTTTTGTTGTTTGTTTTTTTCTTTGGTGGCGGTGATTCTTTTGTTGTTTGTTTCTTTCTTTGGTGGCGGTGATTCTTTTGTTGTTTGTTTTCTTTCTTTGGTGGTGGTGATTCTTTTGTTGTTTGTTTCTTTCTTTGGTGGCGGTGATTCTTTTGTTGTTTGTTTCTTTCTTTGGTGGCGGTGATTCTTTTGTTGTTTGTTTCTTTCTTTGGTGGCGGTGATTCTTTTGTTGTTTGTTTTCTTTCTTTGGTGGTGGTGATTCTTTTGTTGTTTGTTTTCTTTGGTGGCGGTGATTCTTTTGTTGTTTGTTTTCTTTCTTTGGTGGTGGTGATTCTTTTGTTGATTTGTTCTATCTTTGGTGGTGGTGATTCTTTTGTTGATTGTTTTCTATCTTTGGTGGCGGTGATTCTTTTGTTGATTTTTTTTCTTTGGTGGTGGTGATTCTTTTGTTGATTGTTTTCTTTGGTGGTGGTGATTCTTTTGTTGTTTGTTTTCTTTCTTTGGTGGTGGTGATTCTTTTGTTGTTTGTTTTCTTTCTTTGGTGGTGGTGATTCTTTTGTTGATTGTTTTCTTTCTTTGGTGGCGGTGATTCTTTTGTTGATTGTTTTCTTTCTTTGGTGGCGGTGATTCTTTTGTTGTTTGTTTCTTTCTTTGGTGGTGGTGATTCTTTTGTTGTTTGTTTTCTTTCTTTGGTGGCGGTGATTCTTTTGTTGTTTGTTTTCTTTCTTTGGTGGTGGTGATTCTTTTGTTGTTTGTTTCTTTCTTTGGTGGCGGTGATTCTTTTGTTGATTGTTTTCTTTCTTTGGTGGTGGTGATTCTTTTGTTGTTTGTTTTCTTTCTTTGGTGGTGGTGATTCTTTTGTTGTTTGTTTCTTTCTTTGGTGGCGGTGATTCTTTTGTTGTTTGTTTTCTTTCTTTGGTGGCGGTGATTCTTTTGTTGTTTGTTTCTTTCTTTGGTGGCGGTGATTCTTTTGTTGTTTGTTTCTTTCTTTGGTGGCGGTGATTCTTTTGTTGTTTGTTTTCTTTGGTGGCGGTGATTCTTTTGTTGTTTGTTTTCTTTCTTTGGTGGTGGTGATTCTTTTGTTGTTTGTTTTCTTTCTTTGGTGGTGGTGATTCTTTTGTTGTTTGTTTTCTTTCTTTGGTGGTGGTGATTCTTTTGTTGTTTGTTTCTTTCTTTGGTGGCGGTGATTCTTTTGTTGTTTGTTTCTTTCTTTGGTGGCGGTGATTCTTTTGTTGATTGTTTTCTATCTTTGGTGGCGGTGATTCTTTTGTTGATTGTTTTCTATCTTTGGTGGCGGTGATTCTTTTGTTGTTTGTTTCTTTCTTTGGTGGCGGTGATTCTTTTGTTGTTTGTTTTCTTTCTTTGGTGGCGGTGATTCTTTTGTTGTTTTTCTTTCTTTGGTGGCGGTGATTCTTTTGTTGTTTGTTTTCTTTGGTGGTGGTGATTCTTTTGTTGTTTGTTTCTTTCTTTGGTGGCGGTGATTCTTTTGTTGTTTGTTTTCTATCTTTGGTGGTGGTGATTCTTTTGTTGTTTGTTTTCTTTCTTTGGTGGTGGTGATTCTTTTGTTGTTTGTTTTCTTTCTTTGGTGGCGGTGATTCTTTTGTTGTTTGTTTTCTTTCTTTGGTGGCGGTGATTCTTTTGTTGTTTGTTTTCTTTCTTTGGTGGCGGTGATTCTTTTGTTGTTGTTTTTTCTTTGGTGGCGGTGATTCTTTTGTTGTTTGTTTTCTTTCTTTGGTGGCGGTGATTCTTTTGTTGTTTGTTTTCTTTCTTTGGTGGCGGTGATTCTTTTGTTGTTTGTTTTCTTTCTTTGGTGGTGGTGATTCTTTTGTTGATTGTTTTCTTTGGTGGTGGTGATTCTTTTGTTGTTTGTTTTCTTTGGTGGTGGTGATTCTTTTGTTGTTTGTTTTCTTTCTTTGGTGGCGGTGATTCTTTTGTTGTTTGTTTTCTTTGGTGGTGGTGATTCTTTTGTTGTTTGTTTTCTTTCTTTGGTGGCGGTGATTCTTTTGTTGTTTGTTTCTTTCTTTGGTGGCGGTGATTCTTTTGTTGTTTGTTTCTTTCTTTGGTGGTGGTGATTCTTTTGTTGTTTGTTTTCTTTCTTTGGTGGTGGTGATTCTTTTGTTGTTTGTTTTCTTTGGTGGTGGTGATTCTTTTGTTGTTTGTTTTCTTTCTTTGGTGGCGGTGATTCTTTTGTTGTTTGTTTTCTTTCTTTGGTGGCGGTGATTCTTTTGTTGATTGTTTTCTTTGGTGGTGGTGATTCTTTTGTTGATTGTTTTCTTTCTTTGGTGGCGGTGATTCTTTTGTTGTTTGTTTCTTTCTTTGGTGGTGGTGATTCTTTTGTTGTTTGTTTTCTTTCTTTGGTGGCGGTGATTCTTTTGTTGATTGTTTTCTTTCTTTGGTGGCGGTGATTCTTTTGTTGTTTGTTTCTTTCTTTGGTGGTGGTGATTCTTTTGTTGTTTGTTTCTTTATTTGGTGGCGGTGATTCTTTTGTTGTTTGTTTCTTTCTTTGGTGGCGGTGATTCTTTTGTTGTTTGTTTTCTTTGGTGGTGGTGATTCTTTTGTTGTTTGTTTTCTTTCTTTGGTGGTGGTGATTCTTTTGTTGTTTGTTTTCTTTGGTGGCGGTGATTCTTTTGTTGTTTGTTTTCTTTCTTTGGTGGCGGTGATTCTTTTGTTGATTGTTTTCTTTGGTGGTGGTGATTCTTTTGTTGATTGTTTTCTTTGGTGGCGGTGATTCTTTTGTTGATTGTTGTCTTTCTTTGGTGGTGGTGATTCTTTTGTTGTTTGTTTTCTTTGGTGGTGGTGATTCTTTTGTTGTTTGTTTTCTTTCTTTGGTGGTGGTGATTCTTTTGTTGTTTGTTTTCTTTCTTTGGTGGTGGTGATTCTTTTGTTGATTGTTTTCTTTGGTGGTGGTGATTCTTTTGTTGTTTGTTTTCTTTGGTGGTGGTGATTCTTTTGTTGATTGTTTTCTTTCTTTGGTGGCGGTGATTCTTTTGTTGTTTGTTTTCTTTGGTGGCGGTGATTCTTTTGTTGATTGTTTTCTTTGGTGGTGGTGATTCTTTTGTTGATTGTTTTCTTTCTTTGGTGGTGGTGATTCTTTTGTTGTTTGTTTTCTTTCTTTGGTGGTGGTGATTCTTTTGTTGTTTGTTTTCTTTGGTGGCGGTGATTCTTTTGTTGTTTGTTTTCTTTGGTGGTGGTGATTCTTTTGTTGATTGTTTTCTTTCTTTGGTGGCGGTGATTCTTTTGTTGTTTGTTTTCTTTGGTGGCGGTGATTCTTTTGTTGTTTGTTTTCTTTGGTGGTGGTGATTCTTTTGTTGATTGTTTTCTTTCTTTGGTGGTGGTGATTCTTTTGTTGTTTGTTTTCTTTCTTTGGTGGTGGTGATTCTTTTGTTGTTTGTTTTCTTTGGTGGTGGTGATTCTTTTGTTGTTTGTTTTCTTTCTTTGGTGGCGGTGATTCTTTTGTTGATTTTGTTTTCTTTGGTGGTGGTGATTCTTTTGTTGTTTGTTTTCCTCTTGGTGGTGGTGATTCTTTTGTTGATTGTTTTCTTTCTTTGGTGGTGGTGATTCTTTTGTTGTTTGTTTTCTTGCATGTTGTTGCTTCACCTTCCCATTTATAAAACTTTATTCAAATAGCTGTCAGTTTCTAGAACAAATTAATACAGGTGAATGGGACCAGTAAGGCAGAAAGATAGTAGATGACATTAAGTAAAGGGAAAAGGCAGAGTCAAAGAGAGTGACAGATTAGAGTAAGTTACAAGCACAGAACTTCCAGAAGTTGGGGGAACTAATTGTACAAAAGGACCTCCCCCCCCCCCCCCCACACACACACACACACCGCCCTAGTATTCCCATGGGGGGGTACCAGTATCATTGAAAGAAAGAAATTGGATTGATAGACAACAGCTGATTTTCAAGTCTAACCATTTTTATGTTGCCTTTGTCACTATCTAGCAATGATTGTTTTAGTTGTTAAAACAGTCAAGAAGTTCTGTGCTTGTAGCTTTAATCTATCACGTCCTTTGACTCTGCCATTTCCCTTTGCTTTCAGTCAACTACTATCTTTCTGCCTAACTAATCCATTCTCCGGCCTCTGTTCAAGAAACTCTCACAAAGATTTTCTTCAGCCTTTTCTTCTTTGTGAGAGTTTCTTGAACAGAGGCTGGAGAATGGATAGACCTTCTTGTCATCCAGAACCACAGTTTTATAAAGTCAAACATTTCTGCCAAAATTGATTGCAGATTAAAAGAAGGTGATAGATATGCAATTCTAACACCACCCCACCCATCCTGTATGCACAGACACACACACATTGGAAAGTATGTTTAATGAAGTCACCACTTCAGGATTGGGAAGATTCAGAGAACATTGAAAAACATGTCATTTCAGGATTGAGAGAATGGCTTACTTTCACCCTGACGGATGAGTTTTTGCAAGAAACACGCCAAAATCACCAGGAAAGTACCCTTTACAGAGATAGCAACAGCAACACTCACTTTGCTGTGGTTTCCTAGAAATCAAACCGTCAAAACAGCGATTCCTCCTTGGCAGAGGTGCTCAAAGTCAGATTCTTTCAGTGAAAGAGAAGGTATGTGCCTTCTCTTTTCTAATGGCCGCCTGAGTTAGACCAAATCGTTTGCACGAAATTTCCACAATTCAAGCCTTTTTATACAGTTTTTATACAGTTTACCAAAAGGAGTTTCACTCACAACAAAGGAAATAGCTCCATTTAAAAAATAATTGCACTACAAAGAAGAAAAAGCTTCAACCACTTTCAGTGGCCTCCACCCACCCCGTCCAAAATGGCTTATCTCTCCAGCAACTCCGCCAGAGAGGAATCACCGTTTTGACGGTTTGATTTCTAGGAAACCAGAGCAAAGTGAGTGTTCCTATCCTTGAAAAGGCTGTCTTTCTGGTGACCTCGATGTGCTTATTGCAAAAACTCATATGTCAGGGTGCCCCTTTAAGAGGTGCAGGTTGAAGCTTCAGTTGTAATGATGCGTGGGTTGATGGTGATGCAGGTTTCTGGCAGGTTGAAGCTTCAGTTGTAATGATGTGTGGGTTGATGGTGATGCAGGTTTCTGGCAGGTTGAAGCTTCAGTTGTAATGATGTGGGTTGATGGTGATGCAGGTTTCTGGCAGGTTGAAGCTTCAGTTGTAATGATGTGTGGGTTGATGGTGATGCAGGTTTCTGGCAGGTTGAAGCTTCAGTTGTAATGATGCGTGGGTTGATGGTGATGCAGGTTTCTGGCAGGTTGAAGCTTCAGTTGTAATGATGTGTGGGTTGATGGTAATGCAGGTTT
Organism: Phymorhynchus buccinoides; assembly: GCA_017654935.2. NCBI lineage: Eukaryota > Metazoa > Mollusca > Gastropoda > Neogastropoda > Raphitomidae > Phymorhynchus > Phymorhynchus buccinoides. Next base: position 7,936 of record JAGGCT020000111.1, read on the forward strand.
CTGGCAGGTTGAAGCTTCAGTTGTAATGATGTGTGGGTTGATGGTAATGCAGGTTTCTGGCAGGTTGAAGCTTCAGTTGTAATGATGTGTGGGTTGATGGTAATGCAGGTTTCTGGCAGGTTGAAGCTTCAGTTGTAATGATGCGTGGGTTGATGGTGATGCAGGTTTCTGGCCGATCTGATGGACAGCCCGGGGCTGATTCGCAACATCACCCTGTGTGGGCATCTGCACCACGGCAAGGTGAACAGTGCTCATATATTTCATATAGGTTAGGTTAGGTTAGGTGCATTATAGTCACAGAGGCGTCTGTGAAAATTTGGGTTGCTCCCACCTGGAGAGCGCGTCGCAGCCAGAGGCGCGCCACCCAATTTTTTTTTTTTTTTTTTTTGCATGCGATTTTTGTGTGACTGATGAGGAAGGAAGGGAGGGGGGTAAATTTTGACCAAATCACAACTTTTTCGTTGCCACTGGGTTTGACGTGTGCTAAGTGCATGAGCACACAGGACCTCGGTTTATCGTCTCATCCGAAAAACTCCACGTTCAGACTGCAAGGCCTAGGGTTAGTATTCCAAAAAGGTTATTAGCTAAAAAGGTTCATAAAATACAGCTTTATGTTTGGTAAGAAAGGCAAAAACGGAAAATTGCAATTAACCGAGAAATGCAGGGGGGGGGGGGGGCACATCTTTGCCTTTACCCAAATTTGTTTATAATTGTTGGGGAGTGTACCTTATAATATGAAGGACATAATAGTCAGGAAAATAGGGTAGATCTTTTCACAGTGCTATAAAACTGGGTGGTGCATGGTATGTTTACTTTGCAGTCATGCTAGATATGTTTTAAAAAAGTAAGATACTTTTGTTTATTTTTGTCCATTTTCTTCCCTGTGTTCACATTGATATTGCGCGTTTTCCCATTTAAGAACTTTCCTCTGTTTTTGCTTTTGTTGTTTTTGTGGGGGGGGGGTTTCTTCAATATTTATAAGGATATAAAGAGGCATCTTGGCACACATTGCATGACATATTGTTGTAGAGCAGTTAGCTTCTCATGATGATAGATGTTTTAAGCTTACATGCTGGGCACAAAGTGTCAGGAATTGAGGCTAAAGTGTTATTAAGCTGACAGTTCACAAAAGGAATGTATCTCTTAAAATCAGCTGAAAATATGCAATAATTTCTCTGTTTTTCTTTTCAGACGTCTTTTGTCGACTGCCTTATGGAACAGACCCATCCGGAAATAGAAGGCGGCTATGATACTGATGTGAGTGTTTTGTTTCCTTTTACTGCATTAAAAAAATGCCATCTTTGCCATGGAACTTTTGCAAATGTCATATTTATTGGGTTGTTGATGAATTAGTTTGCTGCTGATGAAATAAGATCACGTCTTACAACTGTTTGGTTTTGGTTTTTGTTTTTCAGATGCGATACACAGACATTCTGTTCACAGAACAAGAGGCAAGTACAAACACAAGCTTTGTTTGTAATTGTTAGATTGTGAGTGGGCGTGAGTACATGACTAAAGTGTGCATGTGAATAAGAGAGAGAGAGAATGTGTGTGTAACTGTGTGTCTGTGTCTCTTTAACCCTCTTGCATTTGTTGTTGTCGTTCCCTGGCTTAAAGACTCCAGGGATCATCCCAACAACTAGGGATAAGAGCATTATGTGTGTCACCGTTTTTGATTACCCCTCCACTTGGGCAGCCAATCCGACTTTGGAGGACTCTTGCATTGATTCTGTCCACTACTGGCCAGCCTGAAGTGGCCTCCATGCGTTCATTTATTCTGTCCAATACTGGCCAGCCTGAAGTGGCCTCCATGCGTTCATTTATTCTGTCCAATACTGGCCAGCCTGAAGTGGCCTCCATGCGTTCATTTACTTTGTCCAATACTGGCCAGCCTGAAGTGGCCTCTATGCATTCATTGGTACTGGCCAGCCTGAAGTGGCCTCTATGCATTCATTTATACTGGCCAGCCTGAAGTGGCCTCTATGCATTCATTTATTCTGTCCAATACTGGCCAGCCTGAAGTGGCCTCCATGCACTTCAGGCTGGCCAGTATTGGACAGAATAAATGAATGCATAGAGGCCACTTCAGGCTGGCCAGTATAAATGAATGCATAGAGGCCACTTCAGGCTGGCCAGTACCAATGAATGCATAGAGGCCACTTCAGGCTGGCCAGTATTGGACAAAGTAAATGAACGCATGGAGGCCACTTCAGGCTGGCCAGTATTGGACAGAATAAATGAACGCATGGAGGCCACTTCAGGCTGGCCAGTAGTGGACAGAATAAATGAACGCATGGAGGCCACTTCAGGCTGGCCAGTAGTGGACAGAATCAATGCAAGAGTCCTCCAAAGTCGGATTGGCTGCCCAAGTGGAGGGGTAATCAAAAACGGTGACACACATAATGCTCTTATCCCTAGTTGTTGGGATGATCCCTGGAGTCTTTAAGCCAGGGAACGACAACAACAAATGCAAGAGGGTTAAAGAGACACAGACACACAGTTACACACACATTCTCTCTCTCTCTTATTCACATGCACACTTTAGTCATGTACTCACGCCCACTCACAATCTAACAATTACAAACAAAGCTTGTGTTTGTACTTGCCTCTTGTTCTGTGAACAGAATGTCTGTGTATCGCATCTGAAAAACAAAAACCAAAACCAAACAGTTGTAAGACGTGATCTTATTTCATCAGCAGCAAACTAATTCATCAACAACCCAATAAATATGACATTTGCAAAAGTTCCATGGCAAAGATGGCATTTTTTTAATGCAGTAAAAGGAAACAAAACACTCACATCAGTATCATAGCCGCCTTCTATTTCCGGATGGGTCTGTTCCATAAGGCAGTCGACAAAAGACGTCTGAAAAGAAAAACAGAGAAATTATTGCATATTTTCAGCTGATTTTAAGAGATACATTCCTTTTGTGAACTGTCAGCTTAATAACACTTTAGCCTCAATTCCTGACACTTTGTGCCCAGCATGTAAGCTTAAAACATCTATCATCATGAGAAGCTAACTGCTCTACAACAATATGTCATGCAATGTGTGCCAAGATGCCTCTTTATATCCTTATAAATATTGAAGAAACCCCCCCCCCACAAAAACAACAAAAGCAAAAACAGAGGAAAGTTCTTAAATGGGAAAACGCGCAATATCAATGTGAACACAGGGAAGAAAATGGACAAAAATAAACAAAAGTATCTTACTTTTTTAAAACATATCTAGCATGACTGCAAAGTAAACATACCATGCACCACCCAGTTTTATAGCACTGTGAAAAGATCTACCCTATTTTCCTGACTATTATGTCCTTCATATTATAAGGTACACTCCCCAACAATTATAAACAAATTTGGGTAAAGGCAAAGATGTGCCACCCCCCCTGCATTTCTCGGTTAATTGCAATTTTCCGTTTTTGCCTTTCTTACCAAACATACAGCTGTATTTTATGAACCTTTTTAGCTAATAACCTTTTTGGAATACTAACCCTAGGCCTGCAGTCTGAACGTGGAGTTTTTGGATGAGACGATAAACAGAGGTCCTGTGTGCTCATGCACTTAGCACACGTCAAACCCAGTGGCAACGAAAAAGTTGTGATTTTGGTCAAAATTTACCCCCCTCCCTTTCCTTCCTCATCAGTCACACAAAAATCGCATGCAAAAATTAAAAAAAAAAAAATTGGGTGGCGCGCCTCTGGCTGCGACGCGCTCTCCAGGTGGGAGCAACCCAAAATTTCACAGACGCCTCTGTGACTATAATGCACCTAACCTAACCTAACCTATATGAAATATATGAGCACTGTTCACCTTGCCGTGGTGCAGATGCCCACACAGGGTGATGTTGCGAATCAGCCCCGGGCTGTCCATCAGATCGGCCAGAAACCTGCATCACCATCAACCCACGCATCATTACAACTGAAGCTTCAACCTGCCAGAAACCTGCATCACCATCAACCCACACATCATTACAACTGAAGCTTCAACCTGCCAGAAACCTGCATCACCATCAACCCACACATCATTACAACTGAAGCTTCAACCTGCCAGAAACCTGCATTACCATCAACCCACACATCATTACAACTGAAGCTTCAACCTGCCAGAAACCTGCATCACCATCAACCCACGCATCATTACAACTGAAGCTTCAACCTGCCAGAAACCTGCATCACCATCAACCCACACATCATTACAACTGAAGCTTCAACCTGCCAGAAACCTGCATCACCATCAACCCACATCATTACAACTGAAGCTTCAACCTGCCAGAAACCTGCATCACCATCAACCCACACATCATTACAACTGAAGCTTCAACCTGCCAGAAACCTGCATCACCATCAACCCACGCATCATTACAACTGAAGCTTCAACCTGCACCTCTTAAAGGGGCACCCTGACATATGAGTTTTTGCAATAAGCACATCGAGGTCACCAGAAAGACAGCCTTTTCAAGGATAGGAACACTCACTTTGCTCTGGTTTCCTAGAAATCAAACCGTCAAAACGGCGATTCCTCCTTGGCGGAGTTGCTGGAGAGATAAGCCATTTTGGACGGGGTGGGTGGAGGCCATTGAAGAGTGGTTAAAGCTTTTTCTTCTTTGTAGTGCAATTATTTTTTAAATGGAGCTATTTTCCTTTGTTGTGAGCGAAACTCCTTTTGGTAAACTGTAAATAAAACTGTATAAAACGGCTTGAATTGTGGAAATTTCGTGCAAATGATTTGATCTAACTCAGGCGGCCATTAGAAAAGAGAAGGCACATGCCTTCTCTTTCACTGAAAGAATCTGACTTTGAGCACCTCTGCCAAGGAGGAATCGCCGATTTGACGGTTTGATTTTCTAGGAAACCACAGCAAAGTGAGTGTTGCTGTTGCTATCTCTGTAAAGGGTACTTTCCTGGTGATTTTGGCGTGTTTCTTGCAAAAACTCATCCGTCATGGGTGAAAGTAAGCCATTCTCTCAATCCTGAAATGACATGTTTCAATGTTCTCTGAATCTTCCCAATCCTGAAGTGGTGACTTCATTAAACATACTTTCCAATGTGTGTGTGTCTGTGTATACAGGATGGGTGGGGTGGTGTTAGGAATTGCATATCTATCACCTTCTTTTAATCTGCAATCAATTTTGGCAGAAATGTTTGACTTTATAAAACTGTGGTTCTGGATGACAAGAAGGTCTATCCATTCTCCAGCCTCTGTTCAAGAAACTCTCACAAAGAAGAAAAGGCTGAAGAAAATCTTTGTGAGAGTTTCTAGAAAAAAGGCAGGAGAATGGATTAGTTAGGCAGAAAGATAGTAGTTGACTGAAAGCAAAGGGAAATGGCAGAGTCAAAGGACGTGATAGATTAAAGCTACAAGCACAGAACTTCTTGACTGTTTTAACAACTAAAACAATCATTGCTAGATAGTGACAAAGGCAACATAAAAATGGTTAGACTTGAAAATCAGCTGTTGTCTATCAATCCAATTTCTTTCTTTCAATGATACTGGTACCCCCCCATGGGAATACTAGGGCGGTGTGTGTGTGTTGGGGGGGGGGGGGGGGTCTTTTGTACAAATAGTTCCCCAACCTTCTGGAAGTTCTGTGCTTGTAACTTACTCTAATCTGTCACTCTCTTTGACTCTGCCTTTCCCCTTTACTTAATGTCATCTACTATCTTTCTGCCTTACTGGTCCATTCACCTGTATTAATTTGTTCTAGAAACTGACAGCTATTTGAATAAAGTTTTATAAATGGGAAGGTGAAGCAACAACATGCAAGAAAACAAACAACAAAAGAATCACCACCACCAAAGAAAGAAAACAATCAACAAAAGAATCACCACCACCAAAGAAAACAAACAACAAAAGAATCACCACCACCAAAGAAAACAAACAACAAAAGAATCACCGCCACCAAAGAAAGAAAACAAACAACAAAAGAATCACCACCACCAAAGAAAACAAACAACAAAAGAATCACCGCCACCAAAGAAAGAAAACAATCAACAAAAGAATCACCGCCACCAAAGAAAGAAAACAATCAACAAAAGAATCACCACCACCAAAGAAAACAAACAACAAAAGAATCACCGCCACCAAAGAAAACAAACAACAAAAGAATCACCGCCACCAAAGAAAGAAAACAATCAACAAAAGAATCACCACCACCAAAGAAAACAAACAACAAAAGAATCACCGCCACCAAAGAAAACAATCAACAAAAGAATCACCACCACCAAAGAAAGAAAACAATCAACAAAAGAATCACCGCCACCAAAGAAAGAAAACAATCAACAAAAGAATCACCACCACCAAAGAAAGAAAACAAACAACAAAAGAATCACCGCCACCAAAGAAAGAAAACAAACAACAAAAGAATCACCGCCACCAAAGAAAGAAAACAATCAACAAAAGAATCACCACCACCAAAGAAAACAATCAACAAAAGAATCACCGCCACCAAAGAAAACAAACAACAAAAGAATCACCACCACCAAAGAAAGAAAACAAACAACAAAAGAATCACCACCACCAAAGAAAGAAAACAAACAACAAAAGAATCACCACCACCAAAGAAAACAAACAACAAAAGAATCACCACCACCAAAGAAAGAAAACAATCAACAAAAGAATCACCACCACCAAAGAAAACAATCAACAAAAGAATCACCGCCACCAAAGAAAGAAAACAATCAACAAAAGAATCACCGCCACCAAAGAAAGAAAACAAACAACAAAAGAATCACCACCACCAAAGAAAACAAACAACAAAAGAATCACCACCACCAAAGAAAGAAAACAAACAACAAAAGAATCACCACCACCAAAGAAAACAAACAACAAAAGAATCACCGCCACCAAAGAAAGAAAACAAACAACAAAAGAATCACCGCCACCAAAGAAAGAAAACAAACAACAAAAGAATCACCACCACCAAAGAAAGAAACAAACAACAAAAGAATCACCGCCACCAAAGAAAGAAAACAAACAACAAAAGAATCACCGCCACCAAAGAAAGAAAACAATCAACAAAAGAATCACCACCACCAAAGAAAGAAACAAACAACAAAAGAATCACCGCCACCAAAGAAAGAAAACAATCAACAAAAGAATCACCACCACCAAAGAAAACAAACAACAAAAGAATCACCGCCACCAAAGAAAGAAAACAAACAACAAAAGAATCACCGCCACCAAAGAAAGAAAACAAACAACAAAAGAATCACCACCACCAAAGAAAACAAACAACAAAAGAATCACCACCACCAAAGAAAGAAAACAAACAACAAAAGAATCACCACCACCAAAGAAAGAAACAAACAACAAAAGAATCACCACCACCAAAGAAAGAAAACAAACAACAAAAGAATCACCGCCACCAAAGAAAGAAAACAAACAACAAAAGAATCACCACCACCAAAGAAAACAAACAACAAAAGAATCACCGCCACCAAAGAAAGAAACAAACAACAAAAGAATCACCACCACCAAAGAAAACAAACAACAAAAGAATCACCACCACCAAAGAAGAAAACAATCAACAAAAGAATCACCACCACCAAAGAAAGAAAACAAACAACAAAAGAATCACCACCACCAAAGAAAGAAAACAAACAACAAAAGAATCACCACCACCAAAGAAAGAAAACAAACAACAAAAGAATCACCACCACCAAAGAAAACAAACAACAAAAGAATCACCGCCACCAAAGAAAGAAAACAATCAACAAAAGAATCACCGCCACCAAAGAAAGAAAACAAACAACAAAAGAATCACCGCCACCAAAGAAAGAAAACAAACAACAAAAGAATCACCACCACCAAAGAAAGAAAACAAACAACAAAAGAATCACCACCACCAAAGAAAACAAACAACAAAAGAATCACCGCCACCAAAGAAAGAAAACAAACAACAAAAGAATCACCACCACCAGAAGAAAACAAACAACAAAAGAATCACCGCCACCAAAGAAAGAAACAAACAACAAAAGAATCACCACCACCAAAGAAAGAAAACAAACAACAAAAGAATCACCGCCACCAAAGAAAGAAAACAAACAACAAAAGAATCACCGCCACCAAAGAAAGAAACAAACAACAAAAGAATCACCGCCACCAAAGAAAGAAAACAAACAACAAAAGAATCACCGCCACCAAAGAAAGAAAACAAACAACAAAAGAATCACCGCCACCAAAGAAAGAAAACAAACAACAAAAGAATCACCACCACCAAAGAAAGAAAACAATCAACAAAAGAATCACCACCACCAAAGAAAGAAAACAAACAACAAAAGAATCACCACCACCAAAGAAAGAAAACAAACAACAAAAGAATCACCACCACCAAAGAAAGAAAACAAACAACAAAAGAATCACCACCACCAAAGAAAGAAACAAACAACAAAAGAATCACCGCCACCAAAGAAAGAAACAAACAACAAAAGAATCACCACCACCAAAGAAAGAAAACAAACAACAAAAGAATCACCGCCACCAAAGAAAGAAAACAAACAACAAAAGAATCACCACCACCAAAGAAAGAAAACAAACAACAAAAGAATCACCACCACCAAAGAAAGAAAACAATCAACAAAAGAATCACCGCCACCAAAGAAAGAAAACAAACAACAAAAGAATCACCGCCACCAAAGAAAGAAACAAACAACAAAAGAATCACCACCACCAAAGAAAGAAAACAATCAACAAAAGAATCACCACCACCAAAGAAAGAAAACAAACAACAAAAGAATCACCGCCACCAAAGAAAGAAAACAAACAACAAAAGAATCACCGCCACCAAAGAAAGAAACAAACAACAAAAGAATCACCACCACCAAAGAAAGAAAACAAACAACAAAAGAATCACCACCACCAAAGAAAGAAAACAAACAACAAAAGAATCACCACCACCAAAGAAAACAAACAACAAAAGAATCACCACCACCAAAGAAAACAAACAACAAAAGAATCACCGCCACCAAAGAAAGAAAACAAACAACAAAAGAATCACCACCACCAAAGAAAACAATCAACAAAAGAATCACCACCACCAAAGAAAGAAAACAAACAACAAAAGAATCACCGCCACCAAAGAAAACAATCAACAAAAGAATCACCACCACCAAAGAAAGAAAACAATCAACAAAAGAATCACCGCCACCAAAGAAAGAAACAAACAACAAAAGAATCACCGCCACCAAAGAAAGAAACAAACAACAAAAGAATCACCGCCACCAAAGAAAGAAACAAACAACAAAAGAATCACCACCACCAAAGAAAGAAACAAACAACAAAAGAATCACCGCCACCAAAGAAAGAAACAAACAACAAAAGAATCACCGCCACCAAAGAAAACAAACAACAAAAGAATCACCGCCACCAAATAAAGAAACAAACAACAAAAGAATCACCACCACCAAAGAAAGAAAACAAACAACAAAAGAATCACCGCCACCAAAGAAAGAAACAAACAACAAAAGAATCACCACCACCAAAGAAAGAAAACAAACAACAAAAGAATCACCGCCACCAAAGAAAGAAACAAACAACAAAAGAATCACCACCACCAAAGAAAGAAAACAAACAACAAAAGAATCACCGCCACCAAAGAAAGAAAACAATCAACAAAAGAATCACCACCACCAAAGAAAGAAAACAAACAACAAAAGAATCACCACCACCAAAGAAAGAAACAAACAACAAAAGAATCACCGCCACCAAAGAAAACAAACAACAAAAGAATCACCGCCACCAAAGAAAGAAACAAACAACAAAAGAATCACCACCACCAAAGAAAGAAACAAACAACAAAAGAATCACCGCCACCAAAGAAAGAAACAAACAACAAAAGAATCACCACCACCAAAGAAAGAAACAAACAACAAAAGAATCACCACCACCAAAGAAAGAAAACAAACAACAAAAGAATCACCGCCACCAAAGAAAGAAAACAATCAACAAAAGAATCACCACCACCAAAGAAAGAAACAAACAACAAAAGAATCACCACCACCAAAGAAAGAAACAAACAACAAAAGAATCACCACCACCAAAGAAAACAAACAACAAAAGAATCACCGCCACCAAAGAAAGAAAACAAACAACAAAACATGCACATACAAATTGTACACATGCATCTTCAAAAACTATCCCATTTCAACAGTTGACTGATAAACAATTATACAGTTGTCTTCACCAACAATCAGTTTACTTACTCCATGTCATAGGAAGTTGTGGGCAAGTCTTGTTCAGCCATTGTGAACTTCTTCTTCTTGACTGGTGCAATGATGGGTTCTGGGGTGAAACACAACAAAGTGGACATCAGCATTTATGCTTTCAAAGTAGCTGCGGCACATGCATGCAGTCAGACACAATGCAGATTTGGAGAGTGGACATCCACAGGACTGGACAAAGGAGCACCTTTCAGGGGACAAACAACATTACAAGTTTAATTCAACACAGAAAGAAGTGATTCAAGCTCAACAAAATATCTTCCTATCCAGTAGAAATTTGCCTTTATTCAAGAAAAAAAAAGTAGTTATTTCTGAAATTTTACGTTTTAATTAAGTACACTAGATAAACAACATGTGACAAAAGCACAAGAAACTCCAGCAGTTTTCAGTCCTAATCCATAAATTAATGTTGACATTTCTGACTCCAGCTTTAAGTTTCAAGTTTAAAAAAGTGAAGATTCATTTATTTCATGTTGAAATGTCGCAACCTGAGCTTACAAAGCACCCACAAAATTGAAACCATTTGGGACAAAGAACTGATAAGAACTTCAAAGAACTTATTTTGGAAAACACGACAAAAATGACAAAACACATGCATAACAATAATTTTAAAAAAAAATAAATCTTGTTTCAGCCATAGCAATACAAACGCGACTCACCAGTGAGAGGCTGCGTGTCCTCTTCTTGTACAATGGTCTGTAACAAACAGATCAGAATGAACAGATTAAACGCCATATTATCCTGTCTTAAGGGCAGTAGATGTGCTTCAAGTCACATGACCGACTATATTGATCAATCTGAATGGTTCAACTCCATTTCTGTACATTCCTCTTAAGAAACATGCTCAAATTTCATTTGTTTTAATTTCTACAATATAATACTTTTACTTTACGAGATACTTGATGCCTGCACACTACACACACACACACACGACACAGACACACAGTTCAACCCTTCATATCAGGGTCATAGAAAGACCTCGTCTGCGGTAGCATAATACTTTTTGTTTTTGTGGAGAACCACCAGCATTTCTGGCAGTTTGTTTTTCACAAAATGTTTGTTTCGCAAGCATGCGCACTGGAAGCACACACCAAAACACACACACAGAGCGTACGATGAGCACAAACCTCCACATCGGGTCCATAGACCTCCTCAGCGGTGGGGTAGTACTTTTTGTCTTTGTGGAGAACCACCTGCATTTTTGGCTGCTCTTTCACACTACAAGTGTCACGCAAGCATGTGCATGCACACACGCACAAACACAACGCACGTGCACACACCACACAGATAACAATAGGCAAAACACAAACCACATCGGGTCCATAGACCTCCTCAGCGGTGGGGTAGTACTTTTTGTCTTCATGGAGAACCACCTGCATTTCTGGCTGCTCTTTCACACTACGAGTGTTATGCAAGCATACACGTGTGCACACACGCACACACACACACATCATACAATGAGCACAAACCTCCACATCAGGTCCATAGACCTCCTCAGCGGTGGGGTAGTACTTTTTGTCTTCGTGGAGAACCACCTGCATGTCTGGCTGCTCCTCCAGGTCGTCCTGGTCCATGTCTGCCTCATCGTCCTGCCCACACATACCACGACGTAGGAACTAGGATGCAGCATCAAACATACATCATAATACAATGGAAAATACAAATATAATGCCTGCCCACACATACCACGACGTAGGAACTAGGATGCAGCATCAAACATACATCATAATACAATGGAAAATACAAATATAATGCCTGCCCACACATACCACGACGTAGGAAGTATGAATTACGTAGACAAAGCTCGACTATACTCTAAACACATAAGACGAAAATGCACGAGAAAGATTAATGGAAAAACTTCATCAGATAGGGACCACACTCAAGTCTCCTTCCTTAGAAAAAATTAAGACGAAGAAAAAAGTTCTCGCATGAACAATTAAAAAAACAATTAACAATAAGAAAGAACAAGGAATGAGAAAATGTTAAAGATGCTTTACTATCAAAATATTTATTTTGTATTAATACTTTGGTGCATCAGAACCTTTTATTTATATACATATATATAATTACATTTATATTTGTGTTCTATGACCCATCATCAACGATCAAGATGAATCAATGCATGCCAGTCAGATCGTTTTCCGACATATCATCAACGAATCACAGATGGAACAATGCATGCCATACAGGTCCGTTGCCGACATCTACATCAACGAATTTATTCAACGGATGTTTATCAATGCATGCCTAGTCAGTCGTTTTCCGACACATCTCAACGATCAGATGGAATCAATGTATGCCGTCAGTCCATTTCCAACACATCAACATCAAGAATGGAATCAATACACGAAAGCCAGTCAGTAGTTTCCGACATATCATCATGATCAAGATGGAATCCATACACGCCGTCCGTCGTTTCCTACATATAATAACGATCAAGATGGTTCAAATACACGCCAGTCAGTCGTGTCTGACACATCAACGATCAAGAGGGAATCAATGTATGCCAGTCATTTGTTTTCCGACACATCAACGATCAAGATGGAATCAATGTATGCAGTCAGTTCGTTTCCTGACACATCAACGATCAAGATGGAATCAATGTATGCCAGTCAGTTAGTTATTCCGACACATCAACGATCAAGATGAATCAATACACGCCAGTCAGTTCCGTTTCCTGACACATCACGATCAAGATGTGGAATCCATGTATGCCCAGTCATTATCGTTCCGACATTTCATCAATGAATCAGATGGAATCAATGCATGCCAGTCCCGATCGTTTCCGACACATCATCACGATCACGATGGAATCACATGCTGCCAGTCAGGATCCCGTTTACTGACACATTCCTCAAAACGATCAAGATAAATCAATACATGCCAGTCAGTCGTTTCCCCCCCCCCCCAGCCAACATCATCACCGATCAATATGGAATCATGCATCCAGTCAGTCGTTTCTGACACCTCCTCAAACATCCAGATAGAATCAATGACAATTCCAGTCCGATCGTTTCCCGACACATCATCAACGATCAGATGGAATCGAATGCATGCCAATTCCGTTGTTTCCGACACAACAATCAAGATGGAATCAATGCTATGCCAGTCAGTCGTATTCCGGACACATCATCAACGATCAAGCTAAGAATCAATGTAATGCCATTCAGGCAACATCGTTTTCCGTACATATCATCACACAATCACGGATGGAATCATGTATGCCAGTCATTGAGTCGTTCCGACCATCACTCACGATCAAGATGGTAATCAATGTAGTATCTAGTCGTTTCGACCATCACTGCCAGATAAGCAGAGGTCAGGATGCTGTCCTCGACTGGCTGGGCTATAATTTGACTGGCTGGAGATACCTTGCACAGGGTAATCCCCCAATCTCTCTCCTCGTCGTCCAAAGGGATCTGACAACTGCTGGCGTTGGAGAATGTCCCCAAATAGGCCAGCCCATCTCTTTGGCTGCACGCCCAGAGCCGGTTCACAGGGCCCCCTCTGTGTGAGATTCAAAGTTTTTCCACAAAGAGACTAAACTGCACCATGATATTCCATTACCGGTAGAAATCGTTTGATTGTACAGCTCTCTATGTTTTACTATTGGGCCTACTACAAGGCTAATGTCCACCAATGAATAAAGCCAATTTGAGCAAGGAGCCAATTGAATGATTGAATGAATAAATAATGACTGAGTAATGATAACATGGCTTCTATGTAAGATTGTCCTATGCAATTAACAGAATGCACCCTTTTTCTGAATACTGGCATTATACTATTCCCCCTATTGCTTTTATTTATTTTCAAACATATGGTGTAGTTCATCTCCCTAAATTAGTTTAAAACCCTTTCGCCGACAGCCATTTCTCAAGCAAATAAAATACCCTTAATTGCTAGGTAAAGAAAAAACACTTACTGCAATAGTTGGGAATTCTCTCTAACATGTATAAAAACTTATAATAAAGTTCATTAACATGTACGCAACTTATTAATAAAGTACAGAGCCTATCATTACCTCTCAAATGAAGAAAATAGGGTCTTTGGATAACAAACTCTAATTTGTGCCTTTTGGTGACATGGGTGGTAACCATTGTGGTGCATTAAAATGACGACATGGCGGTGAAAGGGTAAATAAAAAAATCAATAAGATGGATTTCATAGTCATCTATACAGTTAGCAAATCTCACCGAAATACGGCTAACATGGTATAGTTCCCATATTAAAAAAAAAATCTACACAATCAATAACATAACATCTCTTTCCCACAATATCGTCATCATCCTAGGATTGTCCGTCATCCGTCATAGTCAATCATCATCACTGTCGAGATCAGGAGTCCGTATGTAGTTTGCCCAATTCATCCATACAGATCTTGATCCATGTTGATTTGATACAAGAACACGACACACCTTTCTTTCATTTGTTCCAAGCCAGCGTTCACCTGTCAGAACAATGAATAAAATTATATAAACAACGAATGACATTACTTAAGTGTTTAGTTTGTTTCGGTTAATAGCAACATATGGTGCATGATAAAAAAACAACTAATCACCGTGACATATGAAAAAACCCACATAAAACAGCTGCCATCCTCAGCAACTTAATGACAGGTAGCTACTTCACTGATTACTATACCTGTACCAACAGTTCAATATATGGTCGAAGCATCATGCAGAAATATCACTAACTTATATCATATCATATATATTCTCTAATCTTTCTTTTAGTTTGTCCGTAACAGGACCCGAAGGGCTGTTTGTTTTGTTGTTGTTGTTTTTCTGTCTGTCCAAGGTATCTCCCGAACCGCTAATGACCGAATCAGCGTCAAATTTTGGTGTGATGTGTGACTCCTTATAGGAAAGAGATCGGCGCAACCATTTTAGGCCGTTAGTGACCTTGACTTGATGTACGACCTTGAAACCCGAAAATCAAATCTCGGGCACGATCGACATATGATGCTGAAACAACCTTGGTATGAAGGTGGTTTTGCTTATGCCCCGTTCGTGATGATGCATACCGTCAAGGTCAAGTCAAAAGATCGCTGGAGCCTGAAAATCGGAGGGTCTTTTATTTTCTCATTCTGTCTGTCCCAGAGGATATCTTTCGACACTGAGGTTGACAGAATCCTACGTCAAATTTTTGTGTGCTGTTGTGTCACCCTGAGAGGATGCTTCCGCGCAAACATTTTGCCATCGTGACCTTGCCTTGGCATACGACCTGAAAACCGAATCTTTCAGGGGCCCATAACTGCTCCCACATCCGGTAGTGTTAGTCTTCACTATTTGGCGTGAAGGTACTTTGGCTTATGCCCGTTATCTGTGGTTCATACCGATCAGGTCAAGGTCACGGTGTCCGGGCGATCCGTAGGCCTTGAACGTGGTAGGGTCCTACCAATGGCTTTTTTACCGCCATATTTTCCACATTGTGTACTTGCAAAGTAGGCTTCAATTGTGGTGTTGTATAGCATACCCTAGAGAAGAAAACTCCGAGCATAAATTACGCCATGCTGACCTTGACCTTGAAGTGTGAAACCTTGAAAACCGAAATTTCCCCTTCTTTGCGCTATATGTTTCTTCTCAGCTGTATCTCGTGAACTAGAAGACCGAATCCCTTCCATTTTTTGTAGTCGGATGTGACACTACTACGGCGGTTGTACGCAAGTGCGTGGCATTGCTGGTGAAGGACATGATCTGCCTGCTCACAGGCGACCCCTTGTTTTTTCCAATAATTTCTGGTTCATAGATAAATGTCTCTCTCTAGATCTCGTCATCTAATGTTCCGTATTGGGACCCCTACACACCCGAGGAATGTGGAAGAAAATCTAAAGCAAAACAAGAAGGCGTCTTCGCTTCGTTCTCACCGCTAAACACAAACACCTCCAGTGGTGTCTGATATGCTTTAAGGCAGTTAGGGTGGCCCACCACTCGAAGCCACCCGCATTAAAGGCTAGGTCTCACAATGTTTATGGAAACGTCAATCGTCACAGTCGACACACACCATACTGAGCCCAGCACCAACACGCCTAGAAAGGGACACACCAACCACTGGCCACCATCCACGATCCAGTGCCGAACTGACCTAACAAGAGATGCTCATTTTTCCCTCGCCAAATCAGACTGGAACAAGTTGCCAGAGGAGGCGGTGTCTGCTCTACACACCCAGCTCGTTCCAGTCTACTGTTTAGCCATTTAAATACCCTTTTTAAAATAGAAAAATTACCTTAGGGTTCCAGTTCCTGACCGATTCCAGCATCATAGCCGAGCTTCCCGCTGAACGGTCTTGTTGGCAGGCTGGGTCACAGTAGTTAAAGAGGTTGTTTGGCTATATTCACATTAAATGAAGTTATGCCCTCACCCCCGTCAAGACGAATAATCTGTTGACTGACAAGCAATCGCTATGTTCTTTTCTGTTACAAATTATCGTTCTTGACGCCAGCCTACTTGGCCATAATCTGTAATGTGAATATAGACGGTATTGTTTTTTTATTTTGCTTTTTTGTTTCTGTGTGTGACCTTCAGACCTCGACCAAACAGTAAAAAACTCAAATTGTTGATAACAAACTTCAAAATGGAGAGAGATCAATCTTTGAAGCTTTCTGTCTGCATCCTCTCTGTCCACTTTAACATCATCAACACAACACGACTGATAAGCCCATGTAATTGTAAATTTGTAACTCATCAAAACCACGTCACCAACGAAACTAACTTGCAGACACTTAAAAGGCCGCGAGGCTTACAATGGGTAACCACTCATTGTACCTGACCTGAACCTTGAGATCCTATCAAGCCTAAATTACAAGCTACAATCAACGTAAATAATCACAAAAATAATACACCCCAAACGAGTCGCTTTATCCACTCTTTGCAGTGATCGAGCGTGCGGATGCACCGGAATCGTCTGCCAAAAAGTAAAGACTCAAACATGATAATTCAAACTTTCGAATATTAGATATGAAGTAAAATCTTATTTCAATCAACGAGTTTGCAATGGTGCATTGCTTTATTTTTTTCATAGCTTTTGTGATAGAGATCATTAGTTTTTTTTATTGCTTATAATTTGCAAAAATACTTGTCGTTTCTAATTTTGGATTTGTTCCGACTAACAAGAATGTCTGCTTACCTCATGAGTCTATGGTGTGAAAGTTGGTAGGTAGTCTAACACACCCCACGTACATTATTATTTAATGATTAAAATGCCCCACATACCATGCACACTTACACACACAACACTCTTTTGGAGGCCTTCGAAGGAGGGCCTTTTCGAAGCATCTCTCACTAACCATTCTCTGTCCCCCCCCCCCCTCCCTCCCCACCCTGACCATTCCAAGAAACTAAAACAGATCTTGTCGCAGTCAAAAGTGTATCTCGGGCACTCTGCCGCTCGCTACTAATTAAGAGTGTGTATTTGCGACAACCACACTTTCACTCTTTCTTTTCTTTCTCTTTTTTCGTCCCTATTTTCTAATCTAATCTAACTAATCTGACCATTTACCAAACCCTAACCCTACAAAAAAAGTGAAATTTTGTAGGTTTTGTTTGTTAATAGCATCAACATTTGGCGGCCTTACGAAGTTACGGTCATGCAATGTCCCCTAATTTATACAATACTCCTTTCTGCCAATCATGTGGGGGCCCCGGTTTTTCCCGGCTGTCCGTGGAAAAGTATGGCATCGTCTATTTGCATATGATTCTTCTTCTTCTTAGCTATGCTAGCGAACCTATTTAGCTACTACACCTTTTGGGTACTACCTAACCCTATCCCTAACCCTAAGGCTATGCCATATAGGACCTCTCCCCCCCCATTGTATTGCAGTACGGCGCCATTTTGCATCAGTCCGGGGTTCTATTGCGTTTTCCCATCTTATGGGGGTGGGGGGGGTTAGTATTCCCCAAAAGGTTATTAGCTACAAAGGTTAATATATACAGCTTTTATGTCGGTGTGTATGGTATAGAAAGGCAAAAACGGAAAATTGCAATTCAAACGATAATGCAGGGGGGTGGCACATCTTTACCTTTACCTGATACTGCAGTGTACAGAGTGGCACGGCACCCCATGACATTGCAATACCTCCAGATCAGCCCACTATCTTTATAGTTAAGTCCCATGTGTGCCTTTTCCAGCCGGAGGGCGTTAAACGAACTTTCATTACAGGCTGTAGCAGGGCAAGCATTTGGACGTGAAGGTCTTTGTTCAGGGGTGCTGTGATCTTCAAGACACGGCATGGTGCTTGCTGCTAGAGGCGGAGGGCGAGCCGTGCGCTCAAGGAGCTGGAGAGCTGGCTCCAGTACGTGGACGGCTTTGAGAAGCCACAAGGTGAAGCCTGAAGCAGTATCCTAACCACTCCTCACATGTGCGGGTAATCCCTGATTTTTGTATTAGGTTCTTTTTTCTCTGTGAAATTCGCGGTTACTACGCTCCCAACCTTGAAGAACTCACAGCATCGACCCTTTAAACAAAAATTATTTTACTTTGTGTGACATGAATGTCGATGACGGGGTTGTGTTGTGTTAAATTTTGACCCACATGACAACTTTTTCGTTGCCACTAGGGTTTTAATGATGTGCTAAGTGCATGGGCACACTAGGACCTCGGTTTATAATCTCATCCGAAAGACTCCATGTTCAGACCATTGGGCCTAGTGTATTAGAGTGAGAGAAAAATCCCTTACCCAGGTTCGATACTCGGGTTTACTGCGCCGAGGTGAAAGCGTACCTACTCTACACCTTGAAGGCTCCCCCCCCTGGCCCCAATGTTTTAGTTTTTTAGAAGCAGACACAACAAGACTGAATAAGCAGGGATGATAGACGATTTTTCGTTAGACAACTGACGGGGGACCAATTTTTTTATTGTTTTTTCTTTTTACTGAAAAATTAGAGTAGTGTTAACCATCGACCGAATCAGGTCAAACTATAACACTCATGGGCGACGAAGGGTGAAACTTAACTACCAAGTATCCAAGAAGGAAGCATACAGTAAGTCAGACCCGGAGTAGGACGAGGAGAAGTAACAAACTTTTGCTGTGACTTCATCTGAGAGATGATTTACGAATAGAAGCCAATGCGTCGGATTTGATGAGTAGCATGACTGACGGTTCTCAGTCATGAAAACTTTTGCATTGAAAAGTGTATTGTCCAGGACATAGTCTCACCTAATTTTTGACGTCAGAGAGGGACATTAATAATTATTGTTTTACCATACTTGGAAGTGGACTCGTGGAAAAGAGGCTCGTTTAATTTTTTGTTCCTACTTGTAGCATGCACTCACACACACGCACGCACGCGCAACACTCACACATGCCCATGAGTGCACATGTACAAACGCACACCACTCACCAGAGTGACACACACACACACACACGCATGCTTGCATGCGCACGCGACATGCTAATATCAAGTAGAGATTCTGTCTTTGCTCATTCTTTGCCAGTACAGTTTTGGTTTGATCCACCTACATCTTGCATGCTGCACCACAATGCACCCTCGCTATGGCGATTGTGGAAGGGAAGATGGTGGCAGATCTGGGGGTCGGGCTGTGGTTTACTCCGGCATTGGGTGCAGCATGCTGTTGGAGCCAGGTATATTTAAAAAACATTTCTTTAGTTGATTTGATATTTTTATCATTTCTTGATATACACGATTTTTTATTAGTCACTTTTTGGGCAACAGATTGTTCATTTGACTATAGTTCTCTTGTTTACATTTTCGTTTATTGATTTGCATTCAGGTTGGAAAAAAATTCAATTTGAAACATCATGACGAATGCCGGAAGTGTAGTAGTTTTTGCAGTTTGTCACATCTCCTAGGTCTTTATTCTCCTATAAACTGGAATGTGTGTGGTAGCACTAAAAAAAGGTTAGACAAATAAATATCACAAGTTTTCCAATATTACAATATCAATTCCTTCAAACTCAAGCACACGCAGACGCAAAGCCACCCCCGCTACACTCCCCCACCTCCCCCCTCATACACATAGCCAGACAACACAGGCAAAGACTGAATTGATTTGATTTGAAATTGATTGAGTGAATTATATTTATAAAGAGGTAAGGAGTACTCAATCACATGCTTTATTTTACCTCCAGCCCTCTGGAGCAGATACATTTATAAAAGTATAAATGGACAAGCGAAAATCACACATACAAACTAATGTAAAGCATGGCAAAAAACATACCCTATATTGTAGCACAATTCAATACCAAATCCAACCTATTATTATTACTAATACTCTTATTAAAATTCAAATGTGTGACGTAAGCGCTCCCACGGAGAAAA
>JAGGCT020001119.1:5000-12500 GCA_017654935.2 Phymorhynchus buccinoides
GTCCCACTGTACTGGCCTAAAACTACTACTAACTATATAAGCCCCAGAAAGTCAAACACTTGAAATCAGTGAAGAAAAAAAAAATTGGGGGGGTCACATATTAGAGGGAGTCTTAATAGGGAGGATCTTAGCAGGGAGGTCCCCCTGTATTGGCCTAAAACTACTACTACTTACTAAGCCCCAGAAAGTCAAACACTTGAAATCGGTGAATTTTTTTTTGGGGGGGTCACAAATTAGAGGGAGTCTTAACAGGGAGGATCTTAGCAGGGATCGAGGTCCCACTGTACTGGCCTAAAACTACTACTTACTAAGCCACAAAAAGTCAAACACTTGAATTTTTTTGGGGGGGTCACACGTTAGAGGGAGTCGTAATAGGGAAGGTCTTAGCAGGGAGGTCTCACAGTACTGGCCTAAAAATACTACTTACTAAGCCACAGAAAGTCAAACACTTGAAATCGGTTACTTTTTTTTGGGGGGGTCACACGTTAGAGTGAGTCGTAATAGGGAAGGTCTTAGCAGGGAGGTCCCACTGTATTGGCCTAAAACTACTACAGTGGAACCTCCCTTATAAGACTTCCTATTATAAGATTCCCTCCCACATAAGACCTACTTCTCTGAGACATTGCCCTTCTATGTAAGTATTAAATTTACCTCCCTCATATTTTATAAGACCCCTCCCTATGACGACCTCATTTGGGGATGATTTTTGAAGGTCTTATAAGGGAGGTTCTACTGTACTACTTACTAAGGCCCAGAAAGTCGAACACTTGCGCCATGTGCGTGTCCAGGTGATCGGCGTAATCCTCGTTGCGCAGGATGAGGACCTGTCGCCTGGGGAACACGTTGAACCACTGCTTCAGCCACACCGCGTACATCCCCACCATGATCCGGACCTGTCACCCGTCGTCACAAACACACACAACAATGTTATTTTCGTTACAGGGGGGGGGGGGGCATTTATGCATTCGTCAGTCAATGAGTTCTGTTAATTAATAACCATGCAGTTGCTTTGGGTTTGTTAAAAGAGGACAAAAATTAGGAAAGGGCTCGCTCTCTCTCTCTCTCTCTCTCTCTCTCTCTCTCTCTCTCTCTCTCTCTCTCTCTCTCTCTCTCTCTCTCTGTGCCAGCCCAGGCCCCGGCTCACCGGCAGGATCATGTGGAGAGTCTTGTTGTAGAGGCAGTGGTAGGTGGTGTGGTTGTTCTTCAGGCAGTCCGTGTACATGGCGATGGAGCGCACCACTCCCTCATGGAAAAGGGCCGCGGAGATGTTGTGCCGACCCCTGAAGCGATCCAGAAACAGGTACTCCGAATAGAGCCTGCGAAACACACAGACATTTTTACATCTGAAATTATAAGAAGCAATCGTGTTAGTTTAAATTGTTATTGTTTTGTGCCAAATAAGTCTGTTGTTTTTTTACTTCTAAGGCAATAAACAACTTCTGTTCTGTTCACAGATAGAAAGGTTTGTTGGAGGCCCTATTATATAGCCAGACCCGGCCTACACTGGTTTGACAGTAGAAAACTACACATTTTTGACCAAACTACTCATTTAATAATAACAATTTTATTTCATATATACTTCTTAGCTTAACTTCTGAGATACATCGATTGTGAGAATAGAATCGAGAAGGAATGTTGTGATGTAGCTTGAATAGGTGGGTCTTGAGAGCTGATTTGAAAGATGGCAAGGACTGGATTAGTCAAATTCGCGTGGTAAGGAGTTCCAAACTGATGGGGCCGAAAAGGAAAAGGAGCGCTCACCAAACATTTTTGTTCGTGTACTTATAGGAACACAGATAATTTTGAAAAAATCAGGTGCAATGTCTGTACATGCCTGTGGTTATACTCAATTGCGCCTATCCCGGGTACGTGCATCAATTACGCATGGTTTCCGTAACTGATGTATCTTAGAAGTTAAGCTCATTTGGTAAGTCTGTGTCGCTAGCTCGTAATACGTCAGGTTTGCGAGTGTGCGGGTTCGAGCCCAGCTCGGCTCATGGCGGTGTATCCTTGGGAAAGGCACTTTACTCCTATTTTCCTCGCTCCACCCAGGTGTAAATGGGTACCTAGCGTCACTTGGGGAAAACCTTTTCAAAAACCGAGGTCCCGTGTGCGAACGCATGCACAAGATCTTGCGCACACGTTAAGGCCAGGTGTAAATGGGTACCTAGCGTCAGTTGGGAAAAAAGTCCTTCGGATGAGACTTTTCAAAAACCGAGGTCCCGTGTGCGAACCCATGCACAAGATCTTGCGCACACGTTAAAGCCCATCCCACTATTCGGTACGACTAGGTCGTGTGGGATGGATGACACGAATTCACATAGTGAATCACCTGGTCTGAATGAAGACCGGTGATCACGGGGCAGGATAAACATCCCCAACTGGAAGAAGAAAAAGAATTAAGAAGAAGAAGGAGAAAATCAGAACTAGAAAAGCTTTTTCAATTCTATTTCTGCATCATTATAAGGAATATTTAGTTCTATCCTCTCACTTATAAATCTTAATTTATTTCCCCAAAATAAATTTTCTCAAGAACTAATTCAACCGGGTTTGTTCTACGGGCGCAATTGATGACTGCGTACAACGGGCGCAATTGACACAAGACGCAATCGAGTACGGGGTATTAAAAAATAGGCGCTGGAAAAAAAAGGCGCGATTGAGATGCATCCTAGTGAAAAGTCCCCTTACCTGTCCACGGGGTTTCTGAACATGACGATGAACCTGGCCCCGGGGGTGAGGCGGTGGATGCACCCGGGGGTCAGCACAGCCTTGTCCGGGGTCCTCCCCCTGTTCTGGGGGATCAGGTCCCAGCCGGTGAAGTCCCAGAACACTGTGGGACTCCCCTCCCCTGCACGCACGAGTCATCACACCGACACCACCATCACCACCACCACCAGAATGGGAGAGGACGCGATAATATCCAGAGTCGTCGCTCTTTGCGTTTCCCTAGTAGAGTTTCTTTACAGATGTAATATTGGGGTAAGATGGGGTAAGAAGCCCATGGGCGGGTAAGAAGCCCATGCACATTGTCTCATGAAATGAAGCAAATTTCAGTCACATTTTGCCCATGAGACGAGTGTTAATGTTTAGCATTCGTCTCATGGGCAAAATGTGACTGAAATTTGCTTTATTTCATGAGATTATTGACATGGGCTTCTTACCCGCCCATGGGCTAACACTCTTCTCATGGGCAAAATGTGACTGAAATTTGCTTTATTTCATGAGATTATTGACATGGGCTTCTTACCCGCCCGTGGGCTAACACTCGTCTCATGGGCAAAATGTGACTGACATTGTCTTTATTTCATGTGATAATTGGCATGGGCTTCTTACCCGTCCATGGGCTTTTTACCCCGTCTTCACCTATTCTTTCAATGTGTGTTTTTTTGTTGTTGTTTTTAGGGAAACGGAAAGGGGTGTAATTAATAGGCGTGTGATCATGGCCGGTCGTCAGATCCCATAATACAACTAGTGTCATCCATCGGTAGACACAATTATCCTCGGCTGCTGTTTTTTCTCTTCCCAAAGCAGATCTGACTGACTCTCTATTCACTCAATCGGATATCCTAAACTGAAGGCTAGTTCAGCCTAAATCGTTGGATTTAGTACTCAACACCAACACAAATCAAGAAAAGTAATGTACTTTTAACCCTTTCGCCGCCAGCCATTTTGTTTTATATACCATTAAACTGAACAGGGTAGAAATAAAAATGTATCTGCAGTTATTGGGAATTTATCTGCGAAATGCATAACATTAGGCCTATCCTTACCTCCCAAAATTAAGAAAATATTAGGTCTTCAGATAACAGGTCCTGATTTGATGCCCTTTAGTGACATGGGTGTTAAACCATTGTGGTGCATAAGATGCGACATTGGCGGTGAAAGGGTTAAAAAAAACGTTCACTATTTTTACTCTTAAAGTAGCTTCTAGAAAGGGCCAATAGTGAGTGAGAGCTGTAGTGGAATATCATGGTACAGCTTAGTCTTTCGTGGAAGCTCTTGACTGGGAGCATTTTGCACCGGGTCAAGTGCTGTAGCCATTGGAATTGGTTGGCCTTTGGGGACCTTCCCCAACGCCAACTCCCGCCCTCAGATCCCTTTGGCGGAGAGAGTGGGGATGTACCCTGGGCAAGGCTTCTCCGCCATAAACATATTGCAGCCCCGCCCGCCGGAATAGCATCTGCTATCTGGCAGTCATTGTCGGAAACGATAGACAGGAAACAACAACATTTTAGCTATGATGCAGGAAGGGAGTTGTTACCATAGTTACTGGTAGTATGTTTTGTAAAAGTGCAGTGATTCTGCCGATCACAGAAGTTCCTGTGTCATAATGACTAAGCTTGCATAGATTATCAGTCTTCATATAATATAAAAAGGCCTTAGGTTATACTAGGTTTTTACTATACCAACTTTGGTTTTAAATCCTTCCGTTACTTTCAAAAACAAAAACGTACTAATGACAAACACACATTAATACAGACAACAGAGAGAGAGAGAGAGAGAGAGAGAAAACAGACAGACAGACAGACACAGACAGACAAACATACAGAGAATGAGACAGACGACAAACACATAGTCTGCGCGTGTGTGTGTGTGCGTGCGCGTGTTTGTGTGTGCGTGCGCGTGTATATGTGTGCGTGCGCGCGTGCGTGTTTGCGCGCGTGTGTATCTGTCTAACTATCTGTCTATGTCTGTATCTGTGTTAGTGTGTCCGTGGTGTTCTCCATTGCAGACGGGTTTTTTCGATGACTCCAGTGCCCCACTCACTATCTCACAAACAATCACTATGTCGATTCGACTGAAAAGGTCTCCACAGCAAGCAGTCCACCTACAGAGGCTATCACACCATCTATACTTAGGACCCTAAGCCCCACGGGCCTTGGGCTGAATGTGTTGTGTGCCTCCGTTCACTACTATGCAGTTGAAATGGCTTATTAGTACAGGATCTTTGCGACTGGAACTGGGCACGCCTTCTTCTTCTTCTGCGTTCACAGGCTACGTGGCCATAATGGGTAAGGTACATAATCATATGTCCGGTTTTCAGTTTACACTGGTCTGCCCCGCTGAGTACAACCGACACATTCCGATTTCGGAGGAGCTCATAGCTTAGGCCTACTTGCCGCGCTTTACAAGATGGCACAATGTGAATCAAAATACAAACATTCTAAGGCCGTGTACACACATAAGCGGATATTCCATGCGGAGACCCGTGCGCAATCCACAAATAAGTGAAACAAAGAAGGGAACAGATTTGCGCACGTGACCGAATTTTCCCTATTTAATGCGTAAACTGTTATCCTTCTTTCTTCCACATATTTAGGGTTTTCCGTACGGAACTTACGCGTCTAATGAGGCTTTATACTACTCCTTGCCGACACGAAAGGGCGATCATTTTAAGCCCAAACTGCCGATGCCCCCTGGTGACGAGTCAGGAGCAGATAATTTTCTGTGGCTATATATATTACTAGTTCCTGACAGGAACGAAAGTTTAGCTTGACGTCCTCCCGGCCGAAGCCATATGGGACATTACTTTATATTTAGTTGGGGTACCTGACAGGCAAGGGCGATAATCTTAAGTAGGGGGCGCTCGCATCTCAGGTCAAAAGACAGTGGCAGATAATTTTCAGGATATAAAGCCTCACGTGAACCCGGCCTAAGACAAAAAGAAAGTGGAAGGTCAGTTCTAAAATAATTTAAAATAATAAAGTGCCCATCCACGGTTGACCACTGACCAGTGATGACGGGGTGATAGGGGACATCCCCGTGGTTCCTGGTGTTGTCTACGGTGTCTTGGATGGTCTTGGCGGGGGCGTCGAAGTGGGAGAGGTACCAGTCCAAGTGGCGGATGGGGGCGTTCCGGACCCAGATGTCGAAACCTGGCCGGCAACACAATATAGGCACTAGGGTTATTCATTTATTTGTTTATTATTGTAAGCGCTTAGGGCTTGTTTAAGAATAAGCGCATATAAATGATCATTATTATTATTATGATGTGAATTGGCATGTCTTTTGTATTGGACAAGAGGGACAGGTAATGAATGTCGAGTAAAACAAAATGTTGGAGACTATCCATGGCCTGTTGTCTTTTCTGAAAATTGGATAGTTTTAACTCTGTACGTAACTCGTGGCTCTAAGGCTAGTCTTGGTCGTGCGAGAGCTCAATTAAGCGAGTAGGCCTACGCATCGTAATGGTCAACTTAGGACGCTGATTTGACCGCCAGGGGGCAATCAAACCAGTAGGGGCTTAGTTGGGCGTAGTGAGAGAGAGAGAGAGGGAGATGAGTCCCTCTCTCTCTCTCTCTCTCTCACTACGCCCAACTAAGAATATCACGCGCTAAGCCACTACTGGTTTGATTGCCCCCTGGCGGTCAAATGCGCGTCCTAAGTTGCTCATTGCGCAACCACACGTCTTTGAATGAATTGCGCAAAAGGCAATATCGAATAAATCACCATGTGTTTGCAAGTGCACGTGCGCATGTAGGGCTATGCTTACGTGTATGTACATACGTGTATGGGTATGAGAATGAGAATGGGTATGTAAAATCTAACGAAAATATCACAAACTTGCTAGCTATTTCATTGCTATTGAGCTGATCAACATTAACATGTTGTTCTTGTGAAATTACTTAACCTAATTTAGAGACAAAAAGGGGGAAAAAAAGTTAGTCTGATTCTTAATGCTGATCGAGAAGAAGAAGAAGAAACAGAGAAATGAGTTATATCAGAACCTAGAAGAAAGAGAAGCTATGTACCCTACCTGCTCACAGAATTGATGAAGGTGCAAGGAGATTTGTATTTTCATCATTTCAAAGCACAAAACAAACACCAGAAGTTACTCCTAAACTGAGCAAAATAACCTTATTCAGTCAGAACCACCAGTTGGTCTCCTTGCCCAGGACAAGGAGGTTATTTCCATCATTTCAAAAAACAACAGAAGTTAGCAGCTCTTAGTGACCAAACCTTCTCCAGGACCACCAGTGGGTCTCCTTGCCCAGGACCCCGCTGTTCTTGGCCACCTGGGGGTGCCTGACCAGCCTGAACCACAGATCCGTGGTGCCGCTCTTGTCCACGCCGATCAGGTGGAAGTAGGGCCAGCACTTGAGCCGGACCTTCAGGTCCCCGTGGATGACCACGTCCCCTCCCGAGGGATCCAGCACGTAGAAGCAGGGGTTCTTGTAGCCTTTCAGGAAGCGAGGGGGTTTCTGCGGAAACAGTCCATCTCAGGTAGAAAACAAAGCAAAGGGAAAAGGCAGAGTCAAAGAGAGTGGCAGATTAGAGGAAGCTACAAGCACAGAACTTCCAGAAGGTGGGGGAACTGTTTGTTTAGGAGAAGAAGAAAAAACCCAATATTCACAAAATATCAGTTTCCCCTTGGCAAGACAGTGAGTTGTAAGTCATATTATGAGTGGCCCAACACTATGTTGCCATGGGGAAATATAAATATTTCGTAAATGATGCTAATGTGAACAGAGACCTTAACCGAAAATATTATAGTAAATC
>JAGGCT020001120.1:0-25000 GCA_017654935.2 Phymorhynchus buccinoides
TTTGGTTTGTTCCTCTGTCCTTTTTATTTGGGCAGACCAAGACGGTTGGTGCCATAGATGACTTAAATAATAAGACTTGGAAGGAAGATAATGAATCAATTTAAGTTCATCTTTGTTCTCCTTTCCTTTTGTTGGCTTGAAAAAGTTGGTAACAGTGGAAGACGAAGTCTGTGAGTTTGCAGTTTTGATAAGACGATGAGAAGTAATGTGGCATTTGATGTCTTGACACCCTCCATAGGATACTTTTATGTGTAGCGAGCACATCATACATCTAGCATGATGCACGCTTTCTTGATCTCTGAATGCACAGATACTATTCCATGTAATCTTAGCAGAAATACTGGTCTATTCTCTTTCTTTTCTCCCCAGTCTCACAGACATCGATGTGTCAATCGCCATCTTGACGGAAGTGCGCAAACAGAAACTAGAAAGTCGGTTATACGCACAGCAGCTGTGCTGCTCTGAATATAAGACGATGAATTTGTGTGTTCTAAAAAACTTTTTTTTTAAAGTTTTAAAAGCGGAATTTTATGGACTTGAGCGGAAGGGCGGAAGAAATGTAGTCTGAGCGGAAAAAATTCCACTCAAAGCGGAAAGGTTGGCAGGTCTGTCAGCATCATTCAGCGAGTCATTGTCTCACCTTCATGGAGTCGAAGGACGCCTTGTCTGGAGACGATATATACTGTTTCACCATCTCCGTCAGCTGCTGCCCTTGCTTGCTGATGGCCTCCAACTCGCTCTGTCTTCGGACGCGCTTTTCTACTTTGGCTGAATCCTATAAAAAAAAAAAGAGTATGATTATGAATTTTTTTTCATGACAACATCTTACTTACTGTACTTTTCGAACTATAAGGCGATGCATTTTTCAAAGTCTCCGACCTCAGGCCTTATTATGTGACTAATAAAATAGTAAGAAAATATAATAACAAAATCGGAAATTTGGGTAAAATTTGGGGTGTGCACCTTACACAAAGGTGTGCCTTATAGTCCCAAAAATATGGTACTAAATTTACGGATTCGAGTATTGCTCACACGAGGGAGTCGTGTCAACTGATGTATCATTTGATGATTTTCGCATTGCATGCAAACTGTGAAATAGAACAAAAACTAAATAAAAATCAGCCTATGGCTTGTACCCACGTGTCGTCATATCCGGCCACAAGGAGCGTGCCATATTATGGGAGACCGCCATCTTAGTCAGTAACTTTGTTTGAAAAATGCCAGATCGATGCTGTTTACACACCAATCTGACTAAGATGGCGACACTTCCGTTGGAAGGGTCGAGATGCGCATGCAGGTGGGGGGGGGGGGGGGGGGGGGGGGGGGGGGGGGGGGGGGGGGAGCCATAAGTATAACTAAAGCGTGCATAGCATCATTTCTGACAAATTTGCAATGCCAGAGGTGGGCAGTTGGAAGTTCTACCTGTTGACATACTGATAACAGAATCCTGGAATGTGTTTCCCAGAAAAGATGGAATAACTGACACTGGTACACACAACGCACACACACACGTACGCACACACACACAATTTAACAGTATAACTGATAATTGAAACACTCTCGACAGGCAATGGTCAGGAACAAAACGAAAAGAAGATAAACAAAAGCAGTTCACCACAAGTCTGCACAACAAATTTTTAAAAAAACCATGTTCAACTCACTTTTCTTACAAGTTCTTTAATCAGATTGTTTGCAGCCTTCAGATCCCTCGCTTTTTTGCTCTTCAGTAGTCGTTCCAGTTCCTGGAATCGAAAGGGAAAAAAAGAATGCATTGGTAAATATTGCATCTTTAATTTCTTTTTGCCAAATAATGCAAAATATATATTATGGCATGAAACAAATGAAACATAAGAAATATATGTGCCAATATGCGATAGATGTGCATGCATGC
The DNA here is from genome assembly GCA_017654935.2 of Phymorhynchus buccinoides. Lineage (NCBI taxonomy): Eukaryota > Metazoa > Mollusca > Gastropoda > Neogastropoda > Raphitomidae > Phymorhynchus > Phymorhynchus buccinoides. Next base: position 1,892 of record JAGGCT020001120.1, read on the forward strand.
GCATATATGTACGAGTACATGTATGCATACAATACAAACCCATGTATGCTCATGTATACACGTTTGCAATCAGTTCAGACATCAAAGTTAGCCACCATGTGTGTGCAACTAGTCAGCACAAGAGTTTAGCCACTACGTACGTGCTACTAGCAGGTATGATCAAAAAGCCTATCTGTTACAAAGAGTGATAACTTTGCAGCCTAAAAACCTTGCAAAGAATGAAACCATTTTTCTCACTTCCCACCTGGAAGGTGAAAAGGTGGAAGGTGGGAAGTGTTAGTGTTGCTGTAGGCAGTGAGTGAGTTCACAATGATCCCCACCTGTAGTGTAGGTGAAAGGGTGGGAGTAAAAAAAAAAAAAACGGCTACAGTCAGCTGCGGAGTGCGAGCTCTTTGTATATTAGTTTTTTTTGCTATGACCTAACTTACACTCATGTTAACCAAGCAGTAAACGAAAACGATTGCCAACCAGTTTCCTCCAAAGGCAGGAGGAAAGTATTGAACTGTCAGTCCTAAAAATGTGTACTACGAACTCCCTGAGTACATTGCCCGAGTTTGTCAGCATCATCCCTCCCCCTTAACCCCTTGACTGCTAGAGAAAATTAAAGAAAAATTCATTGTTCAAATCATGCCACGAAAAAGACAACTGATAGAGCCAATCTGGCAAAATGGTCTGGGGATACAACTCTCTTGACTGTGTTAGAGCAACAATCTGCATATAAGTTATTCCTCTTCATCTGATGACATCATCAGTGATGTCATCTAGTCAGTATGCGATACGTTATATGGCAGTCAAGGGGTTAATGATGAGCAGTTCACTAAGAACTGATACCTGCCAGACCTGTCTCCCAAAACTAAACACGGATATATATGTCATTGCTTCCAGCGACAATCTTTATGCCGTTGTCTGTCTTAAACTTGATGAAAGAATATTGTTACCAAGGTAATGGATATGTTATTCTTCTCCTAAGTAAAGCAACACCAAACCAAACATTAACTCATTTGCATCGCAACGATTTTGAATTATTAAAAAAACTCACAAATCACTCCAGCCATACACACAAACAAAACATACATAAACAAAAGGAGAAATGAAAGATTACAGGTTTTGACTTCAGGTTCAGACATAGGGAAGAGGTAGATCAGACTTTTTTTATATATAGACTTTATATAGAAAAACTCTCTACACCAATTGGTTTCCCCACAACAAACCACTACAAAAGCAAAGTCAGAGGCAAAATTGTGGTCTAAGGGAGCGAAGCGAGTTTAGAAGTGACCAAGGTGTGTACACAGATTTACTTCCCTCGAAGCAAATGCATCAAATTGCCAGCTATCTATTAATTCCGCACATATATGGCTGGAACGACTTGAATGAGTTCAATTATAAAAATAATCCTACAAATTAATGACTGTTTAGGTGAACATTCAAAACAATCAAAACATTTATTATCTTTTCAAAAGCTTAACAACAAGACAGCTTCACTAATATTATGATCTGCACTTAATGAAATGCATGACACAGGAAGATACTTATTATAAAAGAGTCCCAATGATCTAGGTTATAAATACCTTGGCCTTTTCATCATCTTCAAAGTCTGCTCTCCTCGGTTTGGGCGTTGGAAACAATTCAAACACCTGAAGCACATTGTCAACATATTTCATTATACATGCCATAAACCCAATTCACTAGCCGATGTCACAAAGTTAACAAGAAATTTTGTGACTACAAAAATATCGAGCATATAGCTGGTGCTCGAGACATTTGTGACCTAGCACCACGAAAGGGACTATAAGTCGCTGGGCTAGTTTCTCACAACAGGCTTGCAAGTCAAAAATATCATTTTTTGTCAATTTTGAGTTATGGGTATTTTCGTGTTCTCTACCATCCTATCTTTCATATCTATAAAGGATAATCTTTAATATGGTCTCTAAGTGGTCTTATAAGTGCTTTAAAACGAGTAGGTCAATGCATTTTCTTCAGCTAGGCTAGACTTTATGTGTTTTCTCAAAATAGCAGATGCTCATACAACTAACTTAAAATGCTCCTAACTCTAGAACAGAAAAAGATACAAGAATGGTTCTTGTATCATTAGAAAGAGAAATGTCTGAAGTGTTCGACTATATCATTTTCTCAGAATAGTCAGTTTGACACTTAATGTCCCTTTCGTGGTGCTGGGTCACATTTTACAAGCACCTAAGGTTACCCACCCCAAACGCATTGTTTTTCTGTCATCCAATTTGTCTGCTGCAGCTAAGTTCAGCTTTGTTAGAAATAGAACTATTAAGATGTCACTGGAATCAGTCAATTCTTAAAAAGTGGAAATCTTGATTGCAAAATCATGGAGTGATCACCAATTGTTTTCTTTTAGAGTAAAAAACAAAGGCATCAGGTTTTTTTTTATGATGACAGACCTCGAAGAAAAAGAGGTTAGCTTGATTATTGACACTTCATGCAAAAACAGACATGCCAAGGACCCTGCTCAAACAGTTTCACACATATTGAATTCTATTTTAAGGACTACTGTATCAGGTGAATCATATAAAAATATAAAATATAAGGCACACCAATGTAACTTTACACAAAATTGTGATTTTGTTTTTTCGCAGTTTCTTACTATAGTAAGGCTAAAGGGGTCTCAATTAAATAAAATTGCCTATACAGTTATAGTCCACAAAATATTGGTATTGCTATTGGTATTTACTATTAGCATTATAGTCACAGACTCGTTTCTGTGAAATTCGGGTTGCTCCCACTTGGAGAGCGTTGCAGCTAGCGCTGTGTCAACCACCTTTTTCTTTGGCATGCAGTTTTTGTGTGACTGATGGGGGAGAAGCAAATTTTAACAAAATGACATCTTTTTCGTTGCCACTGGGTTCTAACGTGCGCAAAGTGCATGGGCACACAGAACCTGTTTTTGTCGCCTCATCCCAAAAGACTTAAAGACCCCCCCCCCCCCCCCCCCCCCCCCCCACCCCCCACGTGTCACATTCCCTCTTATGCTTGGAAGATTTCTTAAGATTTCTTACCAGCTATAAGAGGGAAAACACGTAAAAACTGTGATTTTGACACGTGACGTGGTGGGTCTCTAAGGGCCAGCCACACGTCAGCTAAAATCGTATGACTGTACGATACGATTCGATCACATGATCTCGCATTTGTTCTTGGAGACCGCATGATCGAATCGCATCGTACAGCCGTACGACTTTAGCAGACGAGTGGCTGGCCCTTTAGCGTTCAGACCATAAGGTCAAGTAGAACATGAGCGGAAAAAAAAATCTGCTGTGGCCAGGAACGATCCAGGCTTTGTTGCTTACGACGGGAACGCGTTTCCTCTGAGCCGCTCTAACACTGAGCCACTCTGCTATGCTTACAGTGCACAAAATGTGGTACCTTGTCCATGTAGGTGGGGTCTTCCCTGATGATTTTCTGCTCCTTCAGCATTTTGTAGGCCTCGGCTAGCTTGGTCTCGTGGGGCAGTCCCCTCTGCCAGCTGTACAGCAGCTCGATGCACCGCTTCTTCACACGCTCCGTCGTCCGCCGGCCTAGAAACTGCAGCAGGGGCAGGACAGGCCAAAGATTTTATTACTACAAGGTAACTCGCCTTTCACCACCAATGTCGCATTTTTGCACCACAATCGGCATCAAAGGCATCAAATGAGGGTCTGTTAACCAATTACCTTATGTTCTTTATTTTGGGAGGTAAGGATAGGCCTTATTTTATGCATGTCACAGAGGAATCCCCAATATTGCAGGCAGAAACGTTTCTCTACCCAGGTAACCAGGTAAGGTTTTGGCTGAAAATGGCTCGCGTTGAAAGGGTTAAAGACCCAGCACGTCACGTGTCAAAATCACGGTTTTTACGTGTTTTCCCTCTTATAGCCGGTAATAAATCTGACGAAATCTTCCTAGCATAAGAGGGAATGTGACACGTGACGTGGGGGGTCTTTAAAGGCTGTGTCTGACCAACTGACATCCATAGGCTAGATCACCAAGGCTACATCAAGATGTTGTTATGCTATGCATAGCTATATGTGGGAATTGTCTTTAAATAGCCACGACAAGCACCCAGCATAACATCATCAGTCTCCCACATCCCCCGCAAACGGAGTGTGGCTGTGCCCATGTGGCGGGGTAATAAAAAAAATGTCACACACGTAATGTTCTCATCCGTAGCTAGAGCATTTGCATAATAGTGTTCAAGTGCTTCGGCTATGATCCCTGGAGTCTTTTAGCCAGGGTACAACAACAACAACAACATAAGGTCCAACTTACACACACATACACAGAACATTTGAGAGAGAGATGGGGGAGAGAGAGAGAGAGAGAGAGAGAGAGAGAGAGAGAGAGAGAGAGAGAGAGAGAGAGAGAGAGAGAGAGAGAGAGAGAGAGAGAGAGAGAGAGAGAGAGAGAGAGAGAGAGAGAGAGAGAGAGAGAGAGAGAGAGAGAGAGAGAGAGAGAGAGAGAGAGAGAGAGAGAGAGAGAGAGAGAGAGAGAGAGAGAGAGAGAGAGAGAGAGAGAGAGAGAGAGAGAGAGAGAGAGAGAGAGAGAGAGAGAGAGAGAGAGAGAGAGAGAGAGAGAGAGAGAGAGAGAGAGAGAGAGAGAGAGAGAGAGAGAGAGAGAGAGAGAGAGAGAGAGAGAGAGAGAGAGAGAGAGAGAGAGAGAGAGAGAGAGAGAGAGAGAGAGAGAGAGAGAGAGAGAGAGAGAGAGAGAGAGAGAGAGAGAGAGAGAGAGGGAGAGAGAGAGAGAGAGTGTACTGTTTTCGTGTATTTTTAAAGACGAGGACAGAAAATGTAATGAGGGAGTAACGCAGGCAGCGCTTAGGGATGGTAATATGGTAGTGATGAGGCACGGCAAAATGGTACTATTTTTCTTTATTGAAATGCACACACACAAGTGACAAAAGTTTCCCGCAAATACCAAATTTGCCGTGAGGCCAAATTTGGCGATTTTGCTGCAAGTTGCAATCTCCAGGAGCCAATGGGGTAAGGAGAAGAGGCAACGTCCAATAAAAAGCTATCTTCAACTTCAACTAAAGTCAGATATCGATGAAAGTTTTATGGATCAAAGTCTAAAGAACGCTATTCTAAAAAATGGAGAGAAAAAAAGATTAACTGGAATTCTTTTCAGATTAAAAGCATTGTGGTGACCTTGTGTTGTACGTTTCTTCCCGAAGGCAAAACATACAATTTAAAGCTGCCTGAACATTGTTAAATCACAAAAGTATTACCTTAGGAGAAAGGGCTTTAATGATTTCATTCAGAAATCGGAACTTTCCAATCTCTTTGTGGAAGCTCACTCCACAGTGCTTCACACAGGCCTCCAGTGTCTGCAACAAAGAAATTGTAGGTTAATACTTGCAGCACAACATTTTAAGAAAATTAAAAAAGGCATTGTTAAATGTATTGGTCACTGCAACCACCACCTTTTGCTAGAGTGAATGCCCTTGGTACTGGTAGATTCTAGAGTACTGACCATTCAAGGGAATAACTCTCACCAATAGCCGTATTTGATGCCACTAAATCAGTAAATGGCTGCCTTTTGCAAGAGTGAATGCCCTTTTGGATACTGACCAACAGGGGCTTCACTCTTGCTGTCAAGGGTGTTAATAAACCTAGTTGTAGTGGCCAATAGGCTCAGACTAATCTTCTTCTTCTTCCGATTGGGGATGTTTATCCTGCCCCACGCCCAAAGTCTTCATTTAGACTGCTATTGGCGCACATGATGCATGCTTTGTGAGTTTGTGTCATCCATTCCGCCGGCACACACGGCCTACTCGTACCGAATAATGGAATGGGGTTTAACGCGTGCGCAAGATCTTGTGCGTGCGTTCGCACACGGGACCTCGGTTTTAGGTCTCATCCGAAAGACCAGGAAATAGGAGTAAAGTATCTTTCCCAAGGATACAACACCGTGACCAGCCGGGTTCGAACGCACCGCACCCGCAAACCCTTTGGATTACGAGCGGCGACTCTAACCAACCGGCCACGGCGCCTCTAATAGTATACTACTCAGAGATAGAAAGTGAGAAAGAGATTCGTGGAGAGTTCTAAAGGCAAAGATTGAGAGAACGAGCGAGAGAAAGGGATAGGTGAGGGAGAGGGAAAGTTAAGCGCATTGAGCTTTAAGGCAATGCGCTATAGAAATTTCCTAAATAAATGAATAAAGTAAAAATAATGTCATGGACAATATTTTGCAATTGTCTTGTGGCAAGAAAAATTAGTATACATTTACTCTGCTTGCCAGCCATACATATACCATTTTTTAGTCTTAAATATATACATAATAAACAGTAAACTTAAATTGTTTTAAAAAAAAGTTTTTTTGTGCTCAGAACATGTTTTACAAGAGCACTTACAAAACCCGGCCAGCTACCATCCAGATAATTTCAGAATAAATGTTGAATACACAATGAACATAATAATTAAACTAAAGCCCAAAATCAAAATTATACATTCACGCTTAGGTGACTTTATTTGACATAGATTCAAAATGGAAATTCACATTCTTCCCCAATCATCAAATCATCTAAGCTGAGTACTTTTCTCTGTGTGTGTGTGTGTGTGTGTGTGTGTGTGTGTGTGTGTGTGTGTCCGGTGGTCATGGGCGGACTAAAAAACAGTACGTGGAGTGAAGTAAAGCAAGATGGCGCAGCCTCAAGTTTAAAAATCATGAAACTGGAAGCTTTACACTTCTAGAGACTAACTGGTGCTGTATCTGTGTAAGCTTACACTGAGTGCACTCAGAGCTTCTCTCTCGGTGGGCGACTGGATTTTGTGAGCCAGCAGACGCAGTGCATAGTGCGGCCCATCCAGCTCCTTGTTGACCTGGTCGCAGAAGGCGGCAATGGCGTCCCAGTCATCATCGTACAGAGACGGGCTGGTTGCCTTATCTGAAAAACAACATTAAGATTTAAGATTAATAAAAAGATGCAAAATCAAGAGGAAAGTTAGTTAGTTTAGGTCGCTGGAATGTGGCATCATGCTGGTTGCACGATGAACATGCGCGCTGGCTGGCCAGGTCATAAACATAGATTAGAGTGTGCTCTCCCCTAGTTTTCGTTGACGTAATGCCACAATGTGGCGCTTTCAACTATTATCAAGATCAAGATTTGTCACCCCCTTCATATAAATTGCGACCCTCAATTTCAAAGTATGCGTCTTTCAGTTTTATGGAAATCATTCCTAGGCCATAGTACTAACTATTTAAAACTAAGTCACTTTCCTCCCAAAATAACAAAATGTTGCTTGTCACTAATGTCAGTGAAAGTTTTAAATGCTAAAAGCAAAAGTGGTGAATCTACATGTTTGCACTTCTTTTTTGGTGAAGCTTTTGACTTGAAATTCAAGCATACAGTGATACTGATACACTCTTGTCTTCATCCACAACTACAGCGACAGAATAGTCAACACTAACAGTGATTTTAGTCGCTATACGGAAGGAACTAAACCAGATGCAGAGTGAAACTAAGGCCGGGGACCTGGAGGCGAGGGCAGGGGAGAGAGGGAGTTGGAGGTTGAGTAACATAAATTGTATGTTTTATCCCCATTTACTAACAGTGTTCGGTATGCGTAGAACGTTGGCAAAGCTTTACTGTCAACAAATCGCAATGAAAACAGAACTTTGAACAGGACTTAGGTCTTCTTCCTTCCTTCTTTCCTTCCTTCCTTCCTGTAAAGCAACCACAGTCACTTCTGACTATTCTGTCGCTGCAACTTTAGGGGAATCTACGGAAATGCGCACTGACTGACTGAGGTACTACTGAGAAAAAAAAAGTTGACAGTAGAAGACAGAAAGTCTGGCCCAGCCAGCTAGGTTCCGCTGATCAGCCCCTAACGTGATGCCGCGCCAAGTGAGAGAATGACCCAGCCAGCCAGGTCCCGCTAATCGGTCCCCAACGTGATGCCGCGCCATTGGGGGAAAAAAAAAGAAGAAAAAAAGGAGAGATGGGGTGGGGTAAGTTATTGTGATTTGGAGACCCAGGACACGAAGGTGCCCAAGGTCCCCGCCTCAACAGCCTGCTCCAGGAGGTTGTTCCATGCCTTGATGGTGCGTGGCAGGAAACTGGCCTGTCTGTATTGTGTGCGGCAGTAGATCTGTGCCCCCACTATCACAGCGAAGAAAAAAGGCCCGCCTCACCAACTTCTTCAAATTCCATCATGGAGAGCTGCCACTAGTCTTCTTCTTCGCCTTAGGCAGCCAATTTCATCACGCTGAAGATTCTGCTGCACTTTAGGGGGTAGTACAAAAAAAGAAAGAAAATAAGTTCAGCAAAGATAGGGTACATAGTGAGATAGGATGAGATATTATGGGGAAAAAATAGAGCCAAGATAGTCAGGAATAATTTAAGTATTTTGATACTCCGTTTATATGTAAAGGATAATAATTTTATGAAATAGATTTATAAGGAAATCAATTAAATATTAGGGGGGGGGGGGGGGAGACGTGTGAGGGAAAGACGAGTTAAAAGTCATACACGACCGTTAAATGCCCCGGTCTAGCCGGAGACACCCGAGCCCCGCATGACGTATGCAGAGTGTGCCATGCACGACCGTTAAGTCCCCCCGGATCAGCCGGGGAAACTCTGGCCCCACATGATGCATGCAGAGGAATAGGGGGCATGTGTGACAGTAAGGCCACACATGTTGCGTGCAGAGAAGGACCACAGACCTTTCGCAGTATCTAGGCAGGACCAATCCGGCTACCGTAGCAGCCTCTGGGGTCAAACCCCGACCGGCACAGCTCCAGCCCTTCATTTACGACTACTTTGAGTTTGATCTATGGCCCCTAGTTCCCTAATTTAGTTTTGATGTGAGGATGGGGCAAGGGGGGGGGGGGGGGAGACTGAGACAGAGTGCTGTTTTGAATGCATCCAGTGACTGATTGGAGGCAACTTGCTCGGGGAAACTGTTCCACTGAGGGATAGTGCGGGGAAAGAAGGTGGATTTTCTGTACTGAGTTCTATGGCTGGGGATGTCATATGATGCTGAGTGGGATTGACAGACTTTTCTTCTGCAGAAAGTTTGTAGGAAGGTGCTTAGACTCTAAGTTAGAGTTGATAGGGAAAAGTCCTATATGAAATTTGTGGAAAGTATTGAGGCAGGCTTCAGTTCGTCGAGTCTGCAGGAGAGGCCATTTTAAGTTTTTGATGAGGTCTGCTGATCTTGTACTGTTGTAGACTGATGGTAGTCTCGGGCCACCCATCTTGCAGCTCGGCTTTGAACTTTTTCAATGGCGTCAATGCTGCCCGTGCTCAAGTTGCTGTGGGGGTCCCAGACTGGACTGACATACTCTAGGAAGGGGCGTATCATTGCTTTGTAAGCCTGTACCTTGACTTTCTTGTTGTTAATTTTCAAGGACCTCCTCAGAAATCCAAGGGTTTTATTGGCTTTGCTGACCATGTCATTGATGTGAGTGTCCCACTTCAGATCAGCGGTGATTGTGACACCCAGGTATTTCGCATGGGGCACGCACTGGAGCTGGTGTCCATGAAGGATGTAGGCCTTCTCCAGGATGTTTCTGCGTCTGGTCATATGCAGGACTGAGCACTTCTGTGGGTGAAAGGCCATTTTCCATCGGTCGTCCTAGGAGTAGGAAGCAACACAAGTGAAATCTTCCTGGAGTAGGCTCTGGTCACTGGGGGATTGGATGTCTTGATGACAGAGGGTGTCATCGGCAAACAGTCGATCTATGGAGTGGAGTCCTTCGGGCAAATCATTTATGTAGAAGAGAAATAAGGACGGTCCCCCCACCCCTCCTCACCCACCCACCCTTCTGCCAACAGAGAGTCAATCAGTCATCACATTCACACCCTGGACGTGATATCAATCAACCCTGACGTGACCCTCTACCCTGACTTGACCTTACTAAGCGTATGCGCAGAGCCCTCCTTAGTACCATCAGAATCTTCGTAGTTCGACACGACGAAGGCGGATGGTTAAACTTAAAGGAAGAAGAAGACTTTAATAGTTTGTTTTGGTTCCTTGTACTGTAGTTCACAGTTGTACGTCTCGACTGTTCACATGCGTAGCGTCATGCACAACTCTAAGCCTTCTGTTTAACTTTAAGTCATTGCATTTACAATGATGATACTGGCCCCTCAATAAAACTATGCTGACATTACTGAGAAAAGGCATTAAGATTGATTATAACTTACTAAGTAGAAGCTCGAGTTTTACTTGATCCTCCGCCATCTTGCCCCAGTCATGAGATTATCTCGTGAGATTCCAAGCTAAAGCCAACACTTCCTTTTTCCTCCCATGGCTGGAAATTATCGTCTGCTACAGACACGCCCCCTAAAATCCGTAGAATCTTATTACGCCAGAGCCGAAACTCTCTCTCTCTCTCTCTCTCTCTCTCTCTCGAGATTATGTTACGCGTAATCTGTGTACTTGCGTAATTCGTTACTGAGCAGTGGTTTTGCTCGATACGTGAACTACGCAACTAGGCCCAGTCTATTTTTTCCCCCCGAAAATTCCAGTGGTATTTTTGTCTATTATTATATGAACTACTTCGATCATTAACTGTGATAATATTATAAGCAAAAAAATTAGAGCATTTTAAAAAAAACCAACGACGTCCGATCGTGCAGGATACCTTTTCAGTCTCTCGCACGATCCCAGAGTGGAACTGCCTCCCGGAGAACATTGTCGCTGCACCGTCCCGGCCTGGCATCCTTCGACTCCAGGCTTCAGCACCACCTGAAATGGACCAACGCCCCAGACCCTGGAGGAAAGCCAGCATCAGCAGGGCTCTCAGCCACATCCCAGCAATGAAACCCTGAACAAACGCCCCCACCCCAGTTCCCCCTTCATCCCCATCCTCAACTTTATTTTGTTTAGCCTAGTAGTTAGGGATTTCTTTGTTTGTCTTTGTTTGTCCTTTTGATTGGGGCCTGGGCACTGCCTTATGGAGTGTCTAGGGGCGGCTAGTTCCCAGCTTCCTGGGGGCGAAGGTGAAAATTAGTAGCTGCCGGCAGCTCCCTGTAAATATCCCCATCCCTGTCCAGAAATAGGAATTTTTATTTTTTTTGCTGCATCTTATATTTTTGTACTGGACCCAAGTAAATTCAAGTAGACTGTGCGATAGCTGATTTTTGTCTTTGCTTTAGTCTTCTTCTTTTTTCTCTCTCTCTTCTGCTTCTTTTTCTTTGATCAAGTGTGTGCATTTAATTCACAGAAGAAGAAGAAAACCTTTCTTGTTTGTTTGTTTTTGTAAAGTTAATTTGCAACGTTTTAGGAATCGCGTCTTTTGCGTCCATAATTATGTTTCGTAAAGCTGGAAAGAGTAAACAGCAAGGAGAGATAAAGGGGGGAGGGGAGGGGGAGAGATGGGAAAACGAACGAAACTAGGTTTTTCAGTGTTTCGGGGTGTTTTTTTTAAAACAAAGTGCTTGTTTTCATCTTGCCCTCAAACAAAATATGCAAAAAACATTTGCTATATTGCACTTTAGTCAGTATCCCCCCACCCCACCCCCACCCCCGTCCCCCTCAAAATTTGGCATTGCGCTTTAGGGAAAGGGATATGATTATGATCAGCCTAGGATTATTTTCATGAAACTAAAAAAACACCCACATGTTCCATTCGCAATGCTCACACTCACTCTCTCATCCTCTCCCCTGTGCCGGCTGTCTGGCGCTTGAGGCTACGACAAGGGATATCCACCTGACTCTGTCAGCTGCTACGTTGTGGGCTGTTGTTGCCAGATATACTAGTCCTTTGCCCCTCAGCTCTTTTTCGATCGTCCTTCTCCAGGTTTCTTTTGGCCACCCTCGGTTTCCCCTTTGTGGTGTCCAACGTAGCGCCACTCTGGGTAGTGAGTCCGGTGACACGCGGTGGACGTGTACTAACCACCTCCATCTCCAAGCCTGGGTGGTCTCACTCACGAGTTGCAACTCCTGCTCTGGCGCGGAGGGCTTCGTTGGAGATGGTGTTGGGACAGAAGATCTTCAGGATTCCTCGCAGACCCTTGGTCTGGAACACTTCCAGCTTTCGTTCGATGGTGGCAGTGGTCTTCCAGCATTCCGATCCGTACAGGAGAACGCTGAGTACGTTGCATGCTTTTGAAGATTCTGATCTTGGTGTGGATTCTGAGGCCTGTAGATTTACAGATGGGCTTGAGCATGGCAAAGGCTTTGGTTCGCTTTGCTGATTATGGTGTTGATATCCTTGTCGCAGTCGCTGTTTCAGTGTTGTACGTCATTTTGCTACCCAAGTAGGTGAATTCCTGCACATCTATATTATTTGCCGTTCACAGTGACAGGGTTGTTGTTTGTGGCATTCTTCCTCAGGATCTGGGTTTTCTTGTTGTTTACCTTGAGCCTGATGGTGGCAGCTGTTTCAGTCAAGCGGGTTGTCTTCTGTTTGGATGTTTTGGTGCCTGTGTGATATAGTAGTCCCAGGTCATCTGCATAGTCCAGGTCTTCCAAGACAGACACGTCATGGTCCATTGAAGGCCCTGTCGGTTTCTTTTTTGGGGTGACATTCCACATCAGCCAGTCAATGGCCAGCTGAGGGAGAACAGCAGTGACCAGTGACAGCTAGGATACATCCTTGTTTTACTCTGGTGTCCACCTTGAAAGGTTGTTACAAAGAAAAGCATATTTATGGTGATCACTGCATGAATAAACAACAACAAAACCAAGCAAATACTTTTAACCTACACCATACACACGTAGACACGCGGACGCGTGCGTGCACGCGGACGCGTGCTTGCACGCGCACGCACGCGCGCACGCACACACACATACACACACACACACACACACACACACACACACACACACACACACACACACACGCGCGCGCGCGCGCGCGCGCGCGCGCGCGCGCGCGCGCACGCATGCACACGCACTCACATATGCCTACACATGCACACAGACTTCATAGGCTTACATGTGCGAGTTCCCGCGCGCGCGCACACACACATGTACACACACACGAACACGCACACACGCACACACACACACACACGCGCGCGCGCGCGCGCGCACACACACACGCGCACGCGCACGTACACGCACGCACACGCGCGCGCGCGCGCACACGCACACACACACACACACACACGCACACACAGAGTGACACAATCATACACATTCAACATGCGCTTCTGACACGAACACATGGGAAGGGTGCACGAGAAGCTGGTCATGCATGTCGTCACGTGCTCGTATTTGTCCAATCATTGCAATGAACTAGCGATAGCGCATTTTTTTGCACACGAATTTTTCAACAATTTGGTGAGTTCTTTTCTGTATATTATACAACAGCCTGGCAAGACAGACGTGTCTGCTTTTTCAGTTTTACTGAAATAAATTTCACGGTAAGGAAAAAGAGAAAAATGTAAGAAATCGTTAAAATATGTATGCATGCAGCTTTTTGTAACAGTTGACTTTTTGCAAATACAAAAAGGCCAGCCAGTTCAATTTTTGGAAATGCTTTTTATCAAAATTAATTTCCAGTCGTTACAATCGAGGTTGCCGTTGACAGCAGCCGTGTCTTCACCAGACGACCGGTTTTCTTTCACATGCTCAATGCTTAGAGGTGGCACAACATATGAGTAGCCGCTACAGGTCTTTACTTTTGAATCAGAATGATACCAAAGTAGGCCCTGTCGTATGCAAAAAAGTAGCATCGCTCGCTGCGACATTGAGCGATTTTTTTTAAATTTCACTTTTTTCCGTAATGTCATGAAATATGAACGATTTGAGTACGGAAAAGTGTTTCAAATACGGACTGCAGAAATGCTCAGAACTCTCGGACGGCTTGGTGTTTCTACTCCTAAAGTATTTTTTTAAAAAGATATTTGATGCACAGGTTGTTCCCTCTTTGTTGTATGGCTCGTACTTATAGGGTTTTGGAAGCTTGGGAAAATTTGAAAAAGTACATCTGCTTGCGTGCAGAAACTTTTAAATGTCCCCATTAGAACTCCAAACCACATGGTGTATAGCGAGCTTGGACGCTATCCTCTCTATATTATTTATATCTGCAGTTAAATGTCTAACATATTGGTTTCGATTACTAAGACAACAAATGTATAGTTTTATTATCATGATCAAGGCAAGAGCACGTGGGCATTACATATAAAGCCTCATCTGTGTACAACTGGTTGTTTGGATGTGGTAGCAAATTATTTCTGAATTCTGTTGTTATTCCCTGGCTTAGCGACTCCAGGGATCATCCCAACAGCCAGAGCACTTGAACAATTCGGTACAAATGCACCAGCTAGGGATGAGAACATTACGTGTGTGACCGTTTTTGATTACCCCGCCATGTGGGCAGCCACACTCCGTCTTCGGGGAATGAATTTTTTTAAAGAGCGTTTGCATGTTTTTTGTTGTTGTTGTCAAGGTTGGTTCAGTCATTTAGAAACAAGTGGTCGTTTTGAGTTTTACAATAGTTTGAAAAGTTTAAAGCAAGAAAGATATTTAGAGGTTCTATTCGTTGGTTTACATAAAAGTGCACTCGCTAAAGTTAAATTTGGTGTTTCTTCTCTAAATGCACATAAATAATTATAGATATGCTCACAATGTTGTAGATAGAATGTGTCCTTTCTGTACAGATATGATTGAAGACGGATCTCATTTCTTGTTTTACTGCCAAAAATATTCAACACTTGGTGATGGTGAAAATGATGTTTTATGTCCTCTCGTAGATAGAATGTGTCCTTTCTGTACAGATATGATTGAAGACGGATCTCATTTCTTGTTTTATTGCCAAAAATATTCAACACTTGGTGATGGTGAAAATGATGTTTTATGTCCTCTCGTAGATAGAATGTGTCCTTTCTGTACAGATATGATTGAAGACGGATCTCATTTCTTGTTTTATTGCCAAAAATATTCAACACTTGGTGATGGTGAAAATGATGTTTTATGTCCTCTCGGTCATACACATATGGGACATTTGTAAATACAAATATGGTGGGAACAATACTGGAGGCAATGCCCAGAGGCAGTGCAACACCAGTAAAGTCCCGAGTTTTTAACAATATAGATAGGTGTAGCGGTAATCATGCCTCGGTTAAACCTCATCGGCTATGGTACCGCCACATTGATTTCAATAAATATTCAACACTTGGAAGACAATTCTTTCCTTATATAAGTACCTCACCCTCAAGTTGCTATTGCATCCAAAAATGATCATAAACAAATATTGTTTGTTTAGCTAAATATATTGCGTATGTGCAATTGTGGGAAATTCTTTTGCATTTCATCCTTATCTGTTTCGTCATTTCCCTACTTGTCATTGCCTGATTATCTTTTATTATGTTACTAAAACAAGTATTAGTCACTTTTTCAATCTTTCAAGTTGTGACATGTTTTGGCAAAATCCACATTTTTCCCCTGAACAGGTGATTATCTACTGACATAAAAAAAAGGCAACCCGTTTAGGTAACTTGTCATCGAATTGTTTCCCTTACGGGCGAAAATTTGGAAAATGTTGCTGCAGTACTCTTTTTTCCCTGTCTCAGTAATGTCCCAAGGCACAGGTCATAGGACATAGTTCTAATAAAACTGAAAGTTCTATTGCGTTCCTCCTGTCAGAACAAAATTATACCCTATTGAAATGTAACGCTTAACAGTAGTAGCAGCAGCAGCAGCAGCAGCAGCAGCAGCAGCAGTAGTAGTAGTAGTAGTAGTAGTAGTAGTACCCAGAATACCACAAGAATACTATAATAATTAATATTATATAGCGTTCTTGGTAGTACTACTAGTAGTAGTGATAGGGACAACACAGGCTGTGAAGCTTTTTAGACGGTCCTATTTTCTAGTTAAGTTTAGGTCAAGGTTAATGCTGTATAAAGTGTCCTGACGAATGTCATTTCTAACAGTTGCATCCTCCGAAGTCGGATTGTGGCCGCCCACATGGCGGGGTAATCAAAAACGGTCACAAACGTAATATTCTCATCCCTAGCTGGTGCATTTGTAGCATAGTTTTCAAGTGCTTCGGCTGTTGGGATGATCCCTGGAGTCTTTTAGCCAGGCTATGACAACAACAGTAGTTGCAGACTGTTTTATGCAGGAGCCAGGACATTTTGTCCTATGGGTTTTCTTGTTTCAGGACATTGTGTCCTATCACTTTTCCATCCTCGGTACATCACTGCTGTCTCACTGCTGTTTACATTCAACTTCACTTGGCAACTGCTGACTAAGAAGATATCCGATAAAGTATCTGAAGAATGAAGATCATAGGTTTGCTCTCCACCCCCTCACCCCCTTTGATGAAAGTCAGTAAATATTCGTTACGTTTGTCACAGATCCACAGGTGAAGTCCACGTCTGTTTGCTGTTCTGTTTGGGGCCCAAACGACACCACCTAACTGTTGTGGAGATGCTGGTCACCATTGTCCACTGCTCACATTCAACCTGTCATCTACCTTGTCCTCTGGAACACCTCACTACCACCTACCGTCTGGTGACCATACCATGTGGTAAGATTTTGAAAAGTATCATGTTGAGATTTTGAAGATAATAAAATTACATTATTATAGAGATATCCTGGGGATAAAACGTGTTGACAACTGCCTTACAACGAAAATCAGTAGGACACAAAAGGTCTGGTCCTCGCATTAATCAAATTATCAATGGGATAATAAGTCTGTCAGCGTTTTGAGTTTTAATATTTCTTGGACAAGGACACTTTTTTATGCTTGTACAAAGGTTTAGTAAGACCTCATTTAGAATATGGAAATTGCATTTGGTATCCAGGTTTAAAGAGACAGTCAGCTTTGATAGAAAAAGTACATAGACGAGCAACTAAGTTAGTACAAGATCTTCAAAATGTTTCTTATTCAGAGAGGTTGAAAGAACTAAATTTACCTACATTAAAGGCAAGGAGAATTAGGGGCGACCTAATTCAAACTTATAAAATATTTAATAGTGTAGATGACCTAAATGTACATGACTTATTCACAATATCAGATTATGACAAAACAAGGAACAGTACCGACAAAATATTTATTCAATATTGCAGGACTAATAATATAAAATTTTATTTTACTAACAGAGTTGCACCTGTGTGGAATAAATTACCACCTAACATGAAAAGAGCACAAAATACTAACATTTTTAAAAACCTTCTCGACGAATGGAATGACTATAAGGCAGTTATGTATGATTACGATGAATAATATTATCAAAAACTTAGTGTGCGACAGACCGAGACAAATAATTAAACAAAATGAAAGATGGGACAGGAAAGCCTTACGGCTATGTTTTGAATCCCAAAATCCTAATCCTAATCCTAATAGAACCTCATTCCTGACGGGGAGGAACACATTAGAAAGCTTTAAGCTTTGATAGGACTTTATCGTATGACCTGGGCCTCAGGACATTGGTGTAAAATAGGGGTAAGAAAAACAAAATTTGTCATTAAGTAACATTTTCATCAAACCTGTTTTTCTCATGCACCATTCGGCTTGCATACATTGTTAGTTTATGAAAGTCGCAGACTTCGTGATGCAGTACAATGTCCATTCACTACCCTAGAGGGCAGCTGTGGTGGTTTCAGAATTGCGTTACTCATTTGGCTAAAATTGATACATTTTATCCTGTGTCCTATTTTTATCAATACAGATTTGAAATATTTTATCATTGGACAAGCTGATCATTCTGACAAAAAAGTAATGTTTTGTGGACTGTACAATTGTGAACTGTTTTATTTCATTTTAATAATGTCTCACGAAGTTAATTGTGAAGGGTACATAATACTCAGGATTGTATTTTAAGCATTTGAAAATGTAATATATTCTTATGGATATTTCGGTATCGGTCACATATTTTTTTACTAATAATGCCTTGAAATGTGATTGCAGGACCGAGCCTTTGCAATGACTCGAACTGACCTGAAGTTTTTTCAGGTTAAACTTTTTTTGTGTAAAATGATTTTGACAAAGAGCGTAGTTTCCATGAAAGCACTGCATACATTTGCACCCCCCCCCCCCCCCCCCCCCCCCCCCCCCCCCCCCCCCCCCCCTGCCCATTTTCCACACCGCCGACCATCTGCATGCATGTCTGATTCTGCTCGTTTACGCCACTGCAGATATCTAATCATAAATAGGAACATTATAGCAGCGAACGGTTTCCCTTGGCGCTATAAGGGAGTCTGATTTCCAGCTTGGTCATGTCTTATTTTTTCTTTTCAGATTTCTTGACATTCTTGAGTCATGTCTCGAAATTGGTTATTGACTTGTTTGGGTCTTCTGTTAGGTTGGGAGCAGGGTGAACAGTTCATCCGTGGGTTGGTTCTGTCTGTGACTGAGTGGATTTGAACATTTAATGTTAAAACAGTTTGAAGCCATGGCGATTATCAACTTGGCTGATGAGCTGTTAAGACAGAGGGTTCTGGAAAGATTCATGGTTATATTAAATAATATTCAGTTGATGCTATCGCCAATTCACATGATAAAACATTGCAAAGAAACCCGACTTGCTATCTAATTGAAATAAATGCACTAACCACAATGCTACTTTGCACCAGCAATTACATTGTATTTTACCAATCAGGTTACAGTGCAACATTCTGTTACTGGCAGAACTGAAGTTATGCGGGCGTAGTCGGTGTGATGTTGAACGTTACAACACATTAGGATCTCTGAAGTGAGAGACATAGCAATAGCTATGGCTCTGCTGTGTCATCCACATATAAAGCATTATTAGATTCTATTTTAGATATATTTAAGTGCGGTGCCATCAGCTTGACAGGATGATTGTAACGGCTTGTTGAGGTGGATACCACAGCGTATGTGTGCGAATCAATCAACTGTGTGTCCTTCGTGACATCTGTCTGCTCTGGTTTCCATTATGTCAGATCTGTGCGACAGAGGTAGAACGGGCAATCACCTGGGGGAAAGCACCAGGAATATTGTTCCTGGTGTGTATCTTAGTGGCCACCCGGGATTCCCAACTATCCTTTGTTGTGCAGAGGCTGACATGGTGATCAGTTCACTGGATGGCTCATGCAGGACATCCTGTAGAACTCTTTTGTATCATGGCTATTGGAGGCATGATGCTGAAGACACTTTGTAAACTGTTTTAGTATCATGGCTATTCAAGGCATGATGCTGAAGACGCTTTGTAAAGCTGCTTTAGTATCATGGCTATTCAAGGCATGATGCTGAAGCCACTTTGTAAAATCCGTTGGCTATTGAAGACATGGTGCTAAAGATAATGTGTGGAACTCTTTAGTATCATGGCTATTGAAGACATGATGCTGAAGATATCTGTGGAACTCTGTAGTATCATGGCAATTGAAGGCATGATGCTAAAGATGATCTCTGGATCCCTTTTCTATCATGGCTTCCGAAAACATGATAATGAAAGTACTTTGTGAAATGAGTGTCATGGATGCTGAATGCATGATACTGGAGATACTTTGTAAGACGCTTTAGCATCATGGCTAGTGACGGCATGATGCTGAAATCAATAAATAAAGCTTTGGTATCGTGTCTATTGAAAGCATGATGCTAGAGACACGTTGTGAGACTCTTCAGTGTCATGGCTATGAAAGGCATGGTGCTGAAGGATAAAAACAACCATTTACAGACCATGTTCAACACTGGATATGATCTGCAAACTTTCCTTCCTGTCCTGTCTTGTTGATGGTTCCTCACTTTGAGCATCTGGAACTGCACGTTGAGCTGTTCCAGACTCGGAATTTTCTGAGTATCTCGACACACCCCAAAAATATTTAGCTCTGCCAGTAAGTAGATGTTGTATTGAACCAGATTGTGAAACTTTTGCCGTGCAAAGGGAGCGAGGGAAACTAGAAAATACGAAATGCGTAGTGTAAAATCACAGAAACTCGATAAAAGAGTTCTTTTATTTTTTGTTTTGTTTCCGGTGGCAAAGTATCATTTGTTGCAGATATAACCCCTTTTCGTAACACTCATCAGTCATAATTGTGCTTCCTGGGCGGCATTTTTGGGTGGTGTGTTCCCTTGGTGGTTGTAGGTGGAAAAGAGGGCACACATTCTAGATGGAGTTTTTACTCATTGGTCGGTTGGAAATCAGACTTCTTAGCCATCAGTGAATCAACAGTCACAAACGTTGAATAATAATGATACAATTAACCATTTTCCTATATCTAAAGTCCAGTTTTGTGGTCCTTTCCTGTGCATGTGAGATGACGCACATAAAAATTGAACCACGTTTGATGCATTTTTGAAATTTGTAAAATTCCCCGGACAGGTCAACAAAACATTTAATGCTACACGCACACACGCACACACGCACACGCACACGCACACACACACACACACACACACACACACACACACACTCACTCACTCACTCACTCACTCACTCACTCACTCACTCACTCACTCACTCACTCACACACTCACACACACTCACGCACACGCACACGCACACGCACACACACACACACTTTGCCTGCCAGTGATGCAGGCCAGAATAACCTGAAGAAACTTCAGATTGGTGGAGGTCACTATGATGTCCTGGCCTAGCAGCCCTGCTGGCAGAAAGATTTGCACACATTGACGAAACAGCAGTGAGTATGAAGGTAATGTAAGCATATTGTATATTGAGACATATGTAGCAGCATGTCAGTTGTGTTTGTGCCAATGTCCTCATCTGTATAGCATTCGAGGAAAAAAGCATCGCGATGTATGATTTTATTTTTTACGAGCTTTCTCAGAAAGGAGTAAAATTTAAAAAAATATATATATCGTTGGTTTGACTCATTTCATGGATGTTACCGAACTTGCCATTCAACTCACACTTTCACCCGCATAAAGATTGGTCAGTCTTCTCCTTGCTTGCCTTCTTCCACTTCTGTATGATTCAAGTTAAGCATTGCATAATCAGGAAAAAAATATTGCAAAACATTTAACATTCGCCTGATCCTCACGGTCCTGCTACCTTTGTCTTAACTTCAGAGTCAACTAGAGATCAACAGCAAGAAGAAATGGGCGACCCGGGCATCATCACCTATGGTGATGACAAAGTATCGCCAAAATCTGCCAGCAGCAGCAGCAGCGATAATGAAGAAACCTGGAAGCCGCACCTCAGCATCATAACATCTGTGACGACGAAGAAACGATCAGAGCATTACCATCTTGGACCATCAACACATCAAGTCTGGTGGGTGTTTAAACTGATTCGTCGTTAGTTAGGACAATGTTCGTGTTATAAGTTGTACTTTCTCTGGTAGTACTATTAAGAGTTTTTAGTAGGGCCTAACTGTAGTCTAAACTACCTGACCTCTACAGAAATTTAATCACGGGTGTCTCAGTTTGAATAACAAAAGAAATAACGTTTATAATTGGGGGGATATTAGGTTATTTTAAGGAAAACTACACGCTCTAATAGCCAGGAATATCATGTCAACAGGAGTGGTTTACAGGCAAGTACTGTTTTGAAGGCCAATGAAGAGATTTTACTGAAGATTGTGATCACTAGTTAATATGGTAAGAACTATCTTTTCTGCCTACAACAGTGGTTTTCTGTTCGTATACTTAACATATTTCTGTACTGATAAATATCATAGATGTCTGCAATTCAACATAAATATTGTTGGTGAAATCCAAAGCCATTGACACAAAGGGATTTATCTTTCTTTTCAGAAAGAGCATCAAAGTGGCAAGAGGAACGTTATCAGGGATGATGAAGCGACCTCGACCTGAACAACACCAACGTCAAAAAAACAACCAGAAATTCATTGTGATCAACTACAACGATGACTTGGCAAGGACCCGAGGCTTACAATCATCAACTACAATGACAAGGCAAGGACCAGAAGCTCAACATCAACTGCAATGACAAGGCAAGAACCAGAGGATCAACATCAACTACAATGACAAGGCAAGGACCAGAGGCTCACCATCATCAACTACAATGACAAGGCAAGGACCAGAGGCTCACCATCATCATTACAATGACAAGGCAAGGACCAGAGGCTCAACATCAACTACAATGACAAGGCAAGGACCAGAGGCTCATCAACTTCAATGACAAGGCAAGGAGCAGAGGCTCATCAACTACAATGACAAGGCAAGGACCAGAGACTCACCATCAACATCAACTACAGTGACAAGGCAAGGACCAGAGGCTCATCAACTTCAATGACAAGGCAAAGAGCAGAGGCTCATCATCAACTACAATGACAAGGCAAGGACCAGAGACTCGCCATCAACATCAACTACAGTGACAAGGCAAGGACCAGAGGCTCAACATCAACATAAACTACAATAAGGCAAGGACGAGAGGCTGACCATCATCAACTACAGTGACAAGGCAAGGACCAGAGGCTCAACATCAACATAAACTACAATAAGGCAAGGACGAGAGGTTCACCATCATCAACTACAGTGACAAGGCAAGGACCAGAGGATCAACATCAACATCAACTACAGTGACAAGGCAAGGACCAGAGGCTCAACATCAACTACAGTGACAAGGCAAGGACCAGAGGATCAACATCAACTACAGTGACAAGGCAAGGACCAGAGGCTCACCATCAACATCAACTACAGTGACAAGGCAAGGACCAGAGACTCACCATCAACATCAACTACAGTGACAAGGCTAGGACCAGAGGCTCAACATCAACTACAGTGACAAGGCAAGGACCAGAGGATCAACATCAACTACAGTGACAAGGCAAGGACCAGAGGATCAACTACAGTGACAAGGCAAGGACCAGAGGCTCACCATCAACATCAACTACAGTGACAAGGCAAGGACCAGAGGCTCACCATCAACAACTACAGTGACAAGGCTAGGACCAGAGGCTCACCAACATCAACTACAATGACAAGGCAAGGACCAGAGGCTCACCATCATAAACTACAATGACAAGGCAAGGACCAGAGGCTCACCATCAACATCAACTACAATGACATCGACGCATCGTCACCAACACGCACGACAAGCAAGAACCAGAGGACTATCATCACCAACACTCGGCAACGGCAGCGACGTTGACAACGAAGCAATGACCAACGTCACCAGCATCATTGTCGTCATTATCATCATCATCGACGACTGGAATGCAGTGAACAAAATAACCACAGGTAGGTGTGATTTGATTGAATTAATAAGATGAAGTAAGAGTAGCTGCAGGAATCTGATCTTGCTGGTGCTGGTGA